>BGPR01002214.1:24140-53072 GCA_013235015.1 Araneus ventricosus | reverse complement strand
AATTAATTGTTACTTTGACTTAAATGCAGAAATTAATTGTTACTTTGGCTTAAATGCAGAAATTAGTTGTTACTTTGACTTAAATGCAGAAATTAATTGTTACTTTGACTTAAATGCAGATTTAAATATCAAAATATTCTGTAATTCAATGCACGAGTTTGACACATCACTTTAGTCTAAGGAGTTAAAGCGCTGAAAGTGATTTTAAAGGAACGCTACAAAACATTTATTTTGGTGCTTACTAATACGTTATTTATATAGAAAATAAAATTAGTATCTCTTAAATTACACAATTAGGAATAATGAAAGCCATTGTCGTCGTTTCAAATTCTAAAATTCAATAATATCTTAAATTAGTTACATAATTATTGATATAATTGAGCCCTAGTGATAGTGCTACCAATTATAATTTATATACATACTTTAATTGAAATATAATTATACATTAAAATTCTTGTTGTAAATCAAATAAGTATATGTAGATAAAATCGGCCAATCTATATCCTAATGTAATCGGTTAATCCCTGTGTGTTTGTCTTAAGTTCAGGATAAATGAATATTAGTGATTAGTGATTAATCACTAAGATTCATTCACTAATATTAATAATTAGTGACAATTTATAAGAATGCAGTTACCATAATGACAAAGAAATAAACAATGACAAACAAAAATTTTATTTAAACAGCAATTTAAAACTTGATAGCTGTATTTTTAGATCATGAAAAATTGAACAATATTTAGTATCGGATGCTGAGTTACGCATATTATGTTTAAGCCTCCGACTGTGTGATTTTTTAAAATCACTATTTAGATGCACCGCTTTCAAACGTGTTCAAATACCGTTGAGCCAAGCGAGTTGTTATTTATATGCAAAGCGTTATTAGTATAATATGATCCAACGCTATAAAAATACTAAGCAAATGCATTAGCCTCTGAAAATCGCAAGATGCAGCAGAAAACGGACTTGCTTTCAACCCGCTGAAATCGTAGTCAATCAGAGGTCAAACGTAAAGTAACTGAATCGTTTAATGAGACACATCATAAAATTTTTTTTGTCACAATTTCATAGATAGGAAGTTAAAGAAATTAAAATAATAATGTAGTTCTTAGTGGAAAAGTACTATGAAAATTAAAGTTTTCACGCATACTTTTTATTTAAGATTGTCATATTAGGTATATTACGCAAGACATATTATACATACTTTATATCCATAATCTCTTTATTATTAAGAGTATTTATTAGTATTAGTAGTTATTAAAACTTTTATATCACATATATCCATACAAAATATATTGAAATTAAACTTTAACATCGATATTGTAAGTAAAAGTAACTAAATTCTTATTCTCAATCCAATTAAATTGACATAATTTATGGCGTAAATATTTTATTCTATTCATGAAAAATAATATATGAGTTATTAGTAGTATGCGAGTTAACATGATAAAGATGGGTGAGAAAATGACTATATTTTGATATGATTAAGTCAAAAATATGAATACTTACCCTATAATAACAATGACAAAATCGAGAAAGTTCCAACCACTACGTAAATAGGCACCAGGGTGGAACAAAAAGCCATATGCTATAATTTTCATAATGCACTCGATCATAAAAATCACTAAAAACAGATATTCCGTTTTTTCCTGCAAAAGAGATTTAGAGAAAATCATTAGAAAGAAATTTCAAAACCTTGGAATCTCGTTAAGAGATAAAATATTTACAGCTGCAGACAGAAAAAAGAAATTAGAATTAATTAGAAGTAGTATTATTTCCTTTTTTATGGCTCTGATTGCTTAAGTGGCTCTGCAATTATTTTTCTTACACGAAACTTTTATTTTCTTACAATTGTGGAGGAAGAAACTTATCGATTACTTCTTCCTGGTTTTTTTCCCCACTCGTATTTTGATGCATTGCCACGGAAGGTATAAAAGAAGACATATTTCATTCGGCAAATAAAAAATAACTGGATTATGTTTTATTTGAGAGTAGTTAGCTTCATAAAAAATACTATTATTTTCCTTATTCGGAAGTTCTTAAAGAATATTAATTCTTGAAAGAATGACACGAAAATAATTATGTCTCCGAATAAATGGTAATAAAACCAATCAATATAAAAACGAAAATAATATTGGTTGCAAAAATTAGAATTATGACAGCGTGTCAAGATAAATGCGACCTTTTCTTAGCATCGACAATTAGAATTCTACGAAAATTAAATGGGCTATATATATTAAATCTATTCTGGTTTTCATAGATTTATTGCATTTAAAAACATTCAAAATATTTGTAAATTTAATACTTTATCTTTAAAACTTTTGTCAACAGTTATATGTCAAAATTACAATTTTTAAGTGAAATTAACTGATACACAAATAGTTAACAGAAAATTAAAGAATTTAATTATTAAAAATGAAATAATTTAATTTCTTGTTTTAGGAACAGCTTCTGACATATTCTTTTGGGCAAAGCATCATAAGTAACAACTGTTGAACATAATGATAGATTACAAAATTCCTTAAAAACACATTAAATGGGTAAGTTCAATTTTTCATCAAAATAATGATATTTTTCTTTCATCAAATCTTTATTAAAAATATTTGAAATAAGGAATAAATTTATCAGAAAAGTACACTGCATATATATAAAAAATACTTTTATGGAAGTAAGTGAAGATGTTATATGTAATGATTCAACAAAAATAATTAACTAACAAAATGAAGAAAGCTAGAAAAAGACTAAATAAGAAAAATAATCCGACAGTGGACTTTTTCAAGGATCATTAGCCCGCCGCAATGAAATTCTTAAATGTGTTGCACTAAAATATTTCATAAACGTTTTCAATTAACAATGTAAAATATTAAATAGACTAATATTGTTTTATTGCAATCTATTTAGGTTAATTAAACACATTTATCAAGTATTAAATTTCTTTAATTATTTTGCATCCATTTAAACAATAGTATATTTTATTATCGAATGGAATATTAATTGGAAATAACGTGAATAAATAAAAAGCTTGGAGTTATTGGTATTTAACACAATTTACTTCTTCAAAACAGAATTTTACTACGATTTACAGGTCTTGAAGATTTTAATTATTCTAAATTTATTTCAAAATAATGCTATAAAAAATTGGTACTCTAGTGGTAATATAACTAGTTTTCTCTTTATAATGTTTTTCAGAAACTACCGAAAGCAGTATCGAACGCGAAAGAAAACTATTAGCAGAGCATTAATTAAAATGTTCAATGAAAAATAATATAAACTGAACACTTGTAAACTCTTATTTCGGAAATGATAAAATTCACATTATGTAAATTTTAAACATGGACTGGAAGTTTCAAGATTCGAACAAAAGAGATATTTGTATTAAAAATTTAAGGTTCCAAATTATTAAAGAATTATATTATTTTTCTAGAGTAAGAAGTAATCGCTATTCATTCTAGCAAAAATCAAAGAAATTCGAGCCTAAAGTCTGACACATTGTAGCGTGATAATGCTTTATGCATGAATAATTTCTCTTGCATTCATCTGTTGCCTCTAGTCTGAAATATTGCAGAGTGATAATGCTTTAGGTATGAATCGTCTCTCATGCATTCATCTGTTGCCTCTAGTCTGAAACATTGTAGCGTGATAATGCTTTAGGTATGAATCGTCTCTCATGCATTCATGTGTATAGATTGCATCAGCCGTTGGACTCTGTACGTAAAGAATTTTCATCACGTAATTTACAGAAAGAATGTCAGCCTAAAAACATTATCATGTTAAAATAAGTAATCATTTCTTTTCAGTTAGAAATATTTTATTTACCTAGCTTCAAAATCTTTATCAACAGAATTAAGAACTCAACGAAAATCGAAGAGAAATTCTGCGCAATTTCTGACCAATAAATAAATACATGCATTTCAATAAAATTTGACTTACCAAATAATGATTTAATCTGTTGGAATCCATACAGGCGTGAGGAGTGTAGATTGCTAAGGCTACGCAGTTGCAAAATATTGTAAGAAGAATAAGGTATTCGAAAGGCCTGCAGAAAAACAGGTCAAGGACAACAACAGGCATTGATTAAATAAGAGACAATTAATATATTAATTTATAAAATACACAGACGTAAAAGAAATAAGGTGAGAACATAATTTTGATAGCATAAGCAACCAGTTTATACACGACTTACAGTTATTTTTTAAAAAGACTATTATGATAAAATGGTTCATTTCTTATCTCTGAATAATAATGGAATGAATGAGGGGGATTCGTGCAATTAAATGTTAAAGCAATGAAAATTTTTCTTGTCCTTATAACTTTAGAAAAATACATCATATACAAAAATGCATCCCTACAGACAATACTTTGAAACATCAGCTTTTTGCGAGTATATCAGTTCTAGAAAAATACAAACACATATTAATTTGTCATGAATGTGCAGTATAAAATTTATAACTTAATCAAAATCCGGGATCATGAATAATGTGCAATAAAAAATTAACAAACCAGTTTTTAAAAATACGTTTTTGTTAGCGTTCTAAAATGTTATTTTTTTATTTAGTCATTTTATACTTTTTAGTCTTTGATTTAAAATTGATTATTTCAAATATTATGGAATCTTATAAACAATCTGTTGTGAAATTCACCATCTGGTGACACTAATATAATGAGAATCAAAATTTACTAAATCAACCGATTGACTGATAATTAAGTTCTTTAAATGTTAAAATAGTGGACTGTTATCAATAACACACAAGTGACGAAAATTTGAAAGCTTTATCATATAAAGAGGTGAACGAAAATCGATTAGATAATTTCATATTTACCAACATGAGTCAAGTTAAATAGAAGTGTTTAAAAATCGAAAAAATCTTCACTATAAATGTTTGATTTATTTTATATATCTCAATCTTTTTTTTTATAAAGGTCATGTATTTCCTTGAAGTTTTTAATCCATAGTCCTTAATATTTTTCTCAATTGTCCATTAATAGTGTTGAGAGTTTTAGTTATTAAAAAAACCAAATATAGTTATTGAAAACAAATAAATATAATCAAAGATCTTTACAGCAAACGGTAGACCGCGGTTACCTAGTGCTTTGGGGCCGGAAGGTTCCAGGTTCGAAACCCGATTCCACTGAAGATCCGCCGTATATTGAGCCTGTTTCACGCTAAATCATAGGTAGGGGGCCAAACGTCCTCCCGTTGGTGTGGTGCGGAAGTTTGGAGAGGGGGTGCCAGCTCAGGCGTCGTCCATGTCATTTGACCAAGGTTCAAAATTGCGAAACCCGTCCCAAAATAGCCCTCGTGTTGCTTCAAAACGGGATGTTAATATATCTATACGGTAAGCGGTTCGAACCAACATTCAGTCAAGATGTCAACCTATTGATTTTCCTAAATGTTTTTCATTACTACCGAAGTGTGTGTGCCAATCGAAGCTTTGTAGTTATTATTTCGTTTCATTTATTTGTTTTGCAGTAGAGAAAATGTTTCGTTCGTTCTTACGAAAAAACAAGGATTTTTAGTATTTCACGGTTTTTTTTATTACCTACCGCTTTCCACTGCCATATCTTATTTGGAGATAACTTAATTCTTTACTAGCACGATTCCCATCTTTATGTTTCACATGCTAGTAAAAACTGGCATGGTTCCCCATATCAGCATACATGAAGGGGAAAGTGGGGTAAAACCGGGTAGTAAAGTTATGGGAAATTAGGAAAACTCGATTTTCAGTGGAAAAGTTGCAATCATTTTTATTTTATATGACAATTTAAGAATATTAGTTGCAAAATTCACATGTAAAGCAGTTGTATTCGTCCTCCGCGCCACTGCAGCTTTTATGAGCACATCTAAGACAATTTTCACATTGGATTAATCCTTATTCTTTATTTAAATAAGAAAATACAGCATTAAAATATAAATAATCATTGTTTGATGTGTTTTTATCGTCTTAATCGGAGGAATCATTAATACTGACTGTCCTAACCTTATGCCACGAAACAAAATAGAACCGCGCAATTATTGGAGTAAATCCTTATTGTTTGATAGGGCATAAATTCTTAGTAAACATATTATAAGCTGGACTAAATATAGTTTTTATGACTGTAATGATTAATAAGTAAAAATAGTTTAAAATCAAACGAATATTAGAGAGTTTAAGTCTTAAAACAAATAAACCTTCACAGATGCAGTGAATTCAACAAGTGCAACACGCCACTATGACTGTCCCTGTTTCTTGACTAGCAGATTGTAATTCAGTATCTATCTACTAGATAGGAAAAATAATAATGCCAGAATCAAAGGTACCGGGTTTCACCCCACTACCCGGTTTCACCCCACTCCCCCCTACATTTTCGGGATATAAAATCTAATAAGAATGAACTTTGCCTTCTGACAGAAGCTCATTTTAAAATAAATGCCAACAAAATTTTTTAAATGTATCAAACAAGATTTGATATTAAGTACTCTTTTAAATAGCAAAATCTGAGCCATTTTAAGTTTGAACAATGACAACCCAGTTACATATTAATTACTGCTTTATTCCTCACAAAGTCTTCATTTCATCAAACAAGTGTAAAGAATTCATTCTGTATATTCTACAGAAAGTAAATTATATGTAATTGGTTAATACAGCAGATCATTACTTCTGTGAACTAGTTGTTGCTTTAAACGCAGATATTAAGTAAGACGAGACACGTTTATATCTTATCAATTTACCTAGCAAATCTTTCGCAGATGTTTTGCTTTGATCTCGACGAAAAACTACCATTACTACGAATCCTACCATCAACAAGATTTTGATTATTTATTGCTAGGGAATCTGTGGTAGTTAAGATAATCTTGATGATTATTTGCGTCATTTTCTCTTCGGAAATAGCTTGTTCTTCTAAGAAATCAAGATAAAGATGCCTTTAGCTAGACGCAGTAATTAATTTAATAGAACATGATCTATGCTTAAGCCAACATTTCCTTAACGGATATATCAGTCATACTTTTAATAGAATTGAGATAAGATTGTATCTCTGTTTACTTAACTAAGATAAAGAACCAAATTATATTTTATTATTAAAAAAACCTTTCAGTCCTTTGTTTAATCGTCATCTGAAGCAGCCAGTTTTTTTTCTTTTCGCTTATTAATTATTGAAGACTACGACACGAGCATGCGCATGCCGTTGTTTTCGCGCCCTTAAAATCCATGTACACGATCCATCTTGCAATCAGTAGTCATTGCCTAATCCCTTTTTTACGTAAATCATGCAAAGGTATAATATTAGAGGCTCTATAATTTTTTCACTTCGGTATGGGCTGTTACATCTATAGTTAGCACTCAAAGATAAGAGATCATTACAGATTCCAAACAAGAGATTGCTATTCCATTGTGTAGGTAATTTGTGAACTCTTCCTCTATCTTTCATTTCCCGCCTATTTTGCTGAAATCAAAGCCGAATCGTACATGTGGCAATCGGAAAACGAACTGCATCTGTACTTTCCGTATGTAAATGTTAAAGCATTCCACTACACAGTGGCGTAGCGATGGAAGGAAGGCAAAGGGGTATAGAAGGCTCCAGACAGGGCGAGTCATGGCGACAAAACATGGAGGCGTATATGTCCCTTTTAAATATCAAATATGATTAAGAAGACGAAAAAATAGTACCAGGAGCTTTTTACACTTGTTGATCCACCGATTACATCGGGGGGCGAGAAAATCACATTGTGCCCAGATCCCCACCTGTCCTCGCTACGCCACTGCTAGTACACAACACATGAGTATAGAACTTGACACAAGAAAAGGATATTTCCATTCTACGATGTTAATGCAGAGCCTCCTCACGGGATTTTCCAAAGTTAAACAAAACAGAGCTTTGGAGGGCCTCTCCAGAACCTTGGGTCCTTTCCGTTGAGGTCTCTTCCTCTCCTTGGGTGCAGGGGCCGCTACAGTAGCTGGGGGCAGGGTAGCTCCGGCCTCTGCCGTAGGAACAACGGTAGTGGCGGCCCCCAAGGCCTGCTTCCAGGCACTGGACAGCGGCTTGCTGCTGGCCGAACTCACCATGTCCACATCGCTATCGACATGAGCCTGCTTGATCATGATGGGCTTGGGCCTCTTCCGGCGCGTCAGGGGGGAGGCCACGGAGCACGAGGATGACGAGGAGGAAGAGGGGGGTGCCGAGACATGGTGGATGGTCGGGGACGAAGACCAGAGGGGGTCCTCCAGGAGGTTGCTGCTGCTGCCAGCCGCCGGGATGGAAATGTTGCTGATGGCCAGTGGGTGGCGTCGGTTGATGAGGTAGCGCGGTTGAGGTGGTCCTTGATGGCTGGACGAGGAAGCGGAGAGGGAGTGCTGAAGCAGAGGGTGTGGTCCCGGAACAAAGTCTTGGTCGCCTGCAAGAAACAGAATTGTTATTGGAAACTGCGATGAAATAGCAGACTGATTGTTAAAAATTTGAACCCATGCAAAAAAGTAAGTCCTTCCAGATATAAGTACGATCAAACTATGAAAACTGAATTATACTGAACGCTTTTCACAGAAGGATGCAAGATGAATGCTTTGTGCTCTTGCTTAATTATTATTGGAAGGTGTTTATTATAGTACCAGCGTTATGAATATACTTATTACTACTTCTATAGTCTTTGTGATATGGATATAACAATCTTTTATTCATGTTTGTGATAATTGCTAGAAAATATACGAAAAAATCCCATATGAGTTTTAGTGCAATATTAACAAAAAAATGTTCAATTTTTTAATATCAGAGCAGAAAATTAAAATTATTAAGAATGTATTACCAAAAATGCTATATGAAGGAAGGAATGTAAAAATTCCTTATAAAAAGTAATTAAAATTGAAAACCACTTAAGACTAATTACTTGAACTAAAATTATGGATACTCTTTGAATACAATATCATAAAGCAATAATAACACATTTGATGCTTTAATAAAATACTCAAAGTGTAGTTCATTGTCTGCTATAGTTAAAACACACGTTAAAGATTCTTTATATGTTTGTGACTTACTACAAACAATTTTTTATTATTTTGCATCTTCAAAATAAAATTGATGATATTAATGATATTTAGTAAGGGCATTATCAAAACCTCTGCGATTTAACTGAGAAGATATGGCTCTCTCCCAATGCACAAATAGAGTGGTGTTATTTTAATCCTTTAATACTATGATTTTCCCTCTTCGTCTCCAAGTCTCAAAGTGACGTATTTGTGACGTCATCTTGAATGCACAGGGCTTTGTGGATAGTAATTCAAAGCAATAAACCATTCAAGGATTATTATCGAAGATAACGTTTGGATTAATTGCATATGCAAGTAATGTTTAATTTGAATGGCTGTAAGTACTTGCATTATCCTTTTGTGAAAAATTACAAACCATTTAGTTTGTTCATTTGTATGAATAACCTTCCAGCAGGAGCGCCCTATATACCAGCCTGAGAGGTCGCGCGTATTTCTTAGATAAGCTATTGTAGAATATATATTCTTAAGAGGGTAATTATTAAAATTGTAATTGGGTAATTGTTAATAAATACAATGATTTAAAACAATTTTTAATTAAAAAGGAACGGAAAGTATGTAAGCATAAAACACAAAAACAATATAAAATGACCAAAGAATTTTCCGAATGACGTGAAAGTAAAATAACTGAAATTGGCAATATTTCAACTAAAATATTTATATTTGCAATATAAAACTGTAGAAACAATATGGAAGTAAAAAACAACTGGAATTTAGATATAAAAAGTAAGAAATCAGTTTCATAGTCATTTAATTACGACAGTTGCGGGTATCTCTGAAATACAAATAGCCTGTTGCCAGAGTCCTATTAACGCGTCGAATTCCAAACGATGACTATCAGTTCATCGAAAGCAGCTGGAAGAATTGTCAAGGTCAAGCTTTCGTAGCGCCCTCTGGTGAAAAGATATAAAACGAATTTCTCGTCTATTGTATCTCTCATATATGCTCGCCAGCTGGAAGGATAAGGTAGTTATTTCAGTGGTCATTCATCTAATCAATTATGGAATCAATCTATGCTAATGCGATTCGAGACAAATGAGTCATTCAAAAAAAGTTATAAAACGAATTTCTCCTGTAATGTATCTCTCATATACGAGCGCCGGCTGGAAGGATAAGGTAGTTATTTCAGTGGTCATTCATCTAATCAATCATGGAATCAATCTATGCTAATGCGATTCGAGACAAATGAGTCACTCAAAAAAAGTTATAAAACGAATTTCTCCTCTAATGTATCTCTCATATACGAGCGCCGGCTGGAAGGATAAGGTAGCTATTTCAGTGGTCATTCATCGAATCAATCATGGAATCAATGTATTCTAATGTGATTCGAGTCAAATGCGTTGTGCCAATTTAATTTTGGAATTTGCTACATATTTTTTAGGGGGAAAACTCACAAAATCTCGTTAGACAACGTGCAGTTAGACGCTAGGAGATATGCGTATTTGCGTTCTTCATGTTAATGCGATGTCGCATGAATTTAACTCACTGATTAGTTTTAATATCTCTGTATGCCTAAAAGGAAAAGCATTCCAATCGATATAAATAAAGTTGACACGCCAATGTTCTGTACACTACAGAAATCGAAACTACTCAATAGATTTTCACCAAATTTTGCTCACAAATACTGTGAAGCATGTGGAAAGTTTTAGTGGAAGTTTCTTCACAATTAATTAAATAGTTAATTTTTTATTAATTAATAACTATCTTTACACTGAACATGCACTGTGCAAATGGTTTTAGGTAAGAGTGGAAGGTAAACAATAACGTAATGAAAGTGGAACCCATAAACATTTCGGACGCTATAGAAATCATAACTACTGAAAAGATTTTTACCAAATTTTGCTCACAAATACTGTGAAGCATGTGGAAGGTTTTAGTGAAGGTTTCTTCACAATTAAATAAATAGTTAATTTTTTATTAATTAAAAACTATCTTACCACTGCACATGCGCTGTGCAAATGGTTTTAGGTGAGAGTGGAAGGTAAACAATAATGCAATGAAAGTGGAACCCATAAATATTTCGGACGCTATAGAAATCTAAACTACTGAATAGATTTTCTCCAAATTTTGCTCACAAATACTGTGAAGCATGTGGAAGGTTTTAGTGAAGATTTCTTCACAATTAATTACATAGTTAATTTTTATTAATTAAAAACTATCTTTCTCCACGGCGCATGCGCTTTGCAAATGGTTTTAGGTAAGAGTAGAAGGTAAACAATAATGTAATAAAAATGGAACTCATAAATATTTTGGACGCTATAGAAATTCAAACCTGACTGTGAATCCGTATTTGGAGTTCAAGAAATGTGGAAATGCCTACTACTGACAAGTTACTTTAGCTCTAAGGCACATAACATCGAGTCTAAAAGTCCGACAATCGACCCTTCTCCGATGGGTAATATTCTTTTTCAAGAAAGTGAAAGCTTCAACGTTCTGTACAGCTGAAGCATTTAAATTCAAACTACAATCGGTGATTTTTAAAAATAGTTTGGTTCAATTCATATTCTCAGTTTAACCCTTAAATGCCCTTTGTTTCCTTTAATCAACAAACCCAATTTTGTCTTCTAAAATATTGAGAATAAGTCTGAAGCCTCTTATTGCTAATAGGATACATACTGAAAATGTTAATAAATCAATTTACAGCATATAGATGCCAATCTGAGAGCTGACGAAAAAATGAAAAAAACACTGATGTTTTTCACTTGCGGCTGCATCTTTTTTGGTTTGTTTGTAAGCTTGAGAATATCATATTTTATTTACAAAGTTGAAGGAAATTCCTTATCCTTACTGTTAATTCTTAAAATTCATCTGTGATTAATGTTATAGAATTTTACCAAGGAAATTGTTTCTCAACTAAAGCCCAATATTGCCTATTGGTGACAAACTAGTTTTTAAGCCTTAAAATGTACTTAAAATAAAATACGATTTTTAAAAGTATTTTCCATGTTTTATTCAAGAAATATGAGCCAAAAACATTTTTAATTCAATTTTTGAAAAATAGGGCATGCAAGGCTTAGTTTAAAAACAATGTTTGAGGCGACAAATGATTTTTGTGCATTATAATATTTTATTGAAAAGAACTTTTTATATTAAAATATTAGACATATAAATATTTTCATCTCGAGCAGAGCCGGGTATATCAGTTAGTATATTAATAAATTCTAATTGCTCTCTTTGACGATCTGAATGAAACAACAAAAATGTGTAGTTAAATGCCCAAAAAATCTTACCAATTGAACATACCTAAAACTCCGAACATAATAAAACCTTAGAAATGAATTCGCCCATCTGTTCAGTCAATTTATTGAGCATTCATATCACACAAATTAGACGGATAGATTTGATATATCTTTTACAAGTCGGGCTAGAGAAGCCAAACGCAGGTTGTTCGACAAACACGGTTCTATTCATCTTCTACGTCCTTTCACGACTGAAACGTCTGTTTCCTAGCGGGGCTTCGGATTCACACCTCTCTTTATAAATCATCTTCACGGATGAATAACTACTCCCTCCCAATCTCGGTGAAAAGCTCTTCGAGAAGGTAACATCAACAGCGGGATTTCGCAATGAGATAAACATGTCGAAATGCCCGAGGCGTTGAATAGCCGTGCTAAAATCAATGACAACTCAAGTTGAAAGTGCAGTTGAAGATGCGCGATGTATCACTGCGCGCAGTTAAATAGTCCAGAACAGGATCCAATCTATACTTATAAAAGGCAATGTATGTGCGTGTGATGTCCAGACGAATCTATCGCACTCACAACCATGAAATTGGGCACATAGGTAGTCGTAAAGGTTACTTAATGCACCTCGAAGCCCGAATTTTAAAATTAAATATAGAAAATTTTTTATTCAATGTTTTGTGCTTTTTTGGGTGATTTTTGAAACATTTTTGTCCATAATATCGTTTCTGATTTTAGTTCGAAAAAAATTGATACACCATCGGAGAGAACACACAGTTTTCTTTCTAATGAAATTTGTTTTGAGATTCAAACGTAATGTACTGAATTTTCAGAAATTTTTAAAAAATAGTCAGTTTTGCCATCGAAATTTTATTTTTGTTTTTAAATTTGCTGCATCCGACGTTCTAATAACACTATTATTTTCCATTTTTTTTCAGCTTAAAACAGGAGCGATTCTGTTGGATTTAAAACAAGAACTGTTAAAATATCTTTTCCCGTTTTTTAATTAATTTTTTCCTGGTCAGTTGAAAGATATTTTTCTCTAGAGAGCTTCCTCCCGCGACACTTTCTCCGGAACGTTGCCGGCAATTTCATTGGATGAACGTGCAGAGCGCAGGTGACGTCATAACCTTCAATTGAATGACTGATTATTATTTTCGGCAGTATCTTAAACTGTTTCTTCGTCTCGCATATTTTGCTTGCTGTATAATAATGATTTTCACCTTGCAATTTTTTAATATTGTTTTGTATTAACGTACTCTGTACTATTTTTCTGCAGATAAAATGTCATTATCGCGGAAAAAAATAAGCGGGAAATCAATAATGTTTATCTTTTGTTTTGATTTTGTTCTCAAAACTTTTTCACGTCATTGTGGGCGTTTTTTTTTTTCATTTTGTTGAAGTTCTGATTCCACGGGCAACGCCGTGCGCGTAATACTAGTGTATATTTAAAAGTAATTAGCTTACAGTGTTGTTATAATTAAATTTGGTGTATTCAGAAGGGCCTAGAACCGGTTCTATGGCTCAAAACGAAATAAAATTTCACTATTAGCCAGGATAAGTGGAGAACCGAAAAACAAATCTATAGTTAATGGAGCAGAGCCACTTTTGACTAAATATTTTAAAAAGGTTTTTCTTTTATTTCCGGTTTTTACAGAGCGCATCACTTACAATATACAGGGTTAACCTAAATGATTCATCGGGTTTCAAAACACTGTGTATTGAGAGGTATACGACCTACAAAGACGAGTGATACATGACAAGATACATACACTCCCCAAGTTTAAATCCCGCCTCATGGCTCGCTAGATGGCAGGCCCGTAGTGGCACTGTACAAGATGGCGGCAGTGCAGGAGAAGAGTTTTTGTGTGTTGGAATAAGCGAAGTGTTCTTCGGTTACGAGCGTTCAGCGCGTGCATTCCTACGCAAATATGGAAAACCTGCACCTGGTCCTTTGTAGTATGCACCAGAAATTTGGTAAGTGTCTGTATCTTTTCATGTATCACCCGTCTTTGTATGTCGTATACTTGTAAACAAACAGTCCTTTGAAACCCGGTGAATCATTTAGGCTAAGCCTGTATATTAGTGGAATTTTATTTCGTTTGGGGGCCATAGAACAAGCTCAAGGGCCTACTGAATAGTCAGACATTAAATATAAAAATCCGGTATTTGAAAGGAATTGAGTTATGGATATAAATTATTCTTTTGTGGGATGGAAGGATGCAAATAAAATAAAATGATAGCGATAAAAATTAGACTCATTGTGCCGGGTTTCAAACAAGACCTTCATAAAATGAAGCCATTGTTATAGCATTGAAGTACTATTACATCATTCATTGTTGATATAGCTTTCAACATACTGTAGCTTTTAGTTGTCGCAATCAGTTTATAAAGCACTAGCTGATACCCGCGACTTCGTCCGCGTAGTAATACACTATTGGTGTATTATTGCTCAGAATAAAAGCACTTTTTCCCATCTAATAGTTTAAATGTAAAAAAAATCTTCTATAGAAAATATTATAATTAAATATATTCTTCAAGGGATCTGTAATCCATTAATCACGACGATTTCTACATCTATAATTGTGGAGTAAGTTAGAATATCGAACTTTATTGTCCGGGCTAATAGGAGTTTTAAACCAGAATTTGCAACCCCCCCCTGAAATTATTCCAGTAATAAGTATGTAGATATAACTTAAATACAAAAGAATTAGAAAATATTCCTAAAAGGACAGAAGAAAGGAGAAATTCGCGCATTTAAGAACAATAAAAGCATTGTTACAAATTGTGTTTGAAAACATTTTCAGATTAATTAAGATTAAACAGAATGTTGAATGGAAATGAAATTTATATTATTGAAAAGCTAACTGTTTGAAATCTAAAAAGATGTTAAAATGGATTTTGTGGAATAATATGCTTCAAAGTTATTGAGGAAAAACTTTAAAATTTAAGGTAAATTTTTATTCATTAAAGTTCAAATTAAAATTTCGAAAAATCCTTTCTTAGTGAGCACCTACAACCCAGTGGTTTGGGAGATTCGGTGATCAGTCAGTGAATGACTTTCTCTTTTATATATACAGATTTAAGGTTTTTTGAGAACAATATTACGCCTTAAATGCACTGGGGAAGATGAACTGCAAAACAACACATACTTACCAACAAAAAGGGATCATATTCGACGAAAAATCTATTAAATATTGAAAACAAAGCAGTTTAAAATTTCTCCTATCTGATTTAATAGATTTTATCAATTAAGAATAATAAATTACTATAGTACATTGCAGGTTTAGTTTTTTAATTTTAAACAAACGTTGCTCAAATCTAAATAAATAAGGACAAGAAAAGCAGGAAAAATAATTAAAAACTAATTTTGAACTTGGTTTTTTAATTAAAAAGTTAATTAAAAATGTTAATTGCTAAATGAAAATTACTTCCCCAAAACCTTTCGTTATTCAAGGAAGAAAGGCAAGTAAATAATTTTATCAACCAGTTCTTAAATTATTCAAAAGTAATTGAAAAATAGTATATATGGTAGCGATGAAAATTGGACTCATTGTGCCTGGTTAACAAGATTTCTTTCGTTGCCACAAAGTTATTAGCTAATAAACGTACAAAAGAAAACAAGAAAAGAAAAACAAAAATATCAGCTAATTAGCATAATTCGTTTATTCTTCAACGACGGCTAACCTATGAATAATTAATGTAAAAAATTTTCACTACTGTCAAAAGGAAATAAAAAGAAAATAATTAAATTTTGTTTTTGAAATCCAACAACAAAAAGACGCTAGAGTAGATTTTGTCGCACGAGGAGTCACATTTCTAATGCACAAAAATCTGAATTCCTTACTCTTCAAGGAAATATGTATTAAAATAAAGAATATGAAATGAAAAATTGATACGGAAAAAAATGATTCATTTGAAATAAGCATCTTTTCTTCCCCCGCAAATACATAAAATTAAATAAAAAATGCAAAAAAAAGAAAAAAAAAAGGAAATTGATGAATTTATCTTTTCTCATCTGAAAAATCTTTCCACAGAACAAGTTCAATCAACAAAAATTAAGAAACTCCGAATTTTAAGAAATGCGATTTCATAGATTCAGATGGGCTGCAGCAACAAAAGATTCCTTAAAAGTCCAATTTAATTAAGATATTATTAACCATACAGGAACTGTGAGTTTCTGTAAGTTCAATTTGCAGCTAATAATAGAAATATAAATTAAAAGGTAAAAAAGAAAAAGTATAAAAAAGAAACAGAAGATTTAAACAAAATACGATAACAATACACCTTTTTGCGTGCTCAACAAAAAATTACAACAATTAGTATTTAAGACACATAAAATAGAATTTAGAATGTAAAAAAGATTATTCAAAATGGAAGGAATGAATGAGAACTCGAATGACGAACTTTTTCAAAGCCCACCTCGCCATAGAAGTTCTAAAATGGACAAAATTTTCTGTCAAGGGTAAGATTATAAATCAAAAGTATACCCTTTGTGGCCTGAATTCTGTCCAACCGCAAACGAGAATTTCAATTTGCAACCTTTTGCTCATTCTAAATATGTGGTTTTCGCCTCCTTCGAATTTTATGTCAGTAGCGGGACCAGATTTCCCATAAGGCCAACCTAGGCCATGGCATGGGGGGCTCCGGCGCATATACAGAAAAAACAACAACCAAATATCTACAAACTGTTTCAGTATTATTTTAAAAAGGCCATATAAAATGATGCTTTTTAAATTACATTCGTTATGTCAAATTATATTGAGCTATATATCTTTTGTCTGCTGGGGACCTTACCATCTCTAGCCCTTGTATTTCTTTAGATAGAAAGAGATTCAAGGACAAAAGCTCGAATCAAGAAGTTCTAGTGGGTATTTCAGACGATTTCAAGAAATTCGAGGGTATGTTTTATAGGTGTTAATGTTATGTTATTTCATATTAGTGTAATTTTGAATTACAATTTAATGTGGTTAAAAATTATAAAGAATGTATGAAGTACAGTAGAACCCCGCTAATCCGAAATTCCGGTTAATCCGAACCGATTTTATTTTCGAAAATTATATGTAATTAAAAAGATTACCCGAAAAGATTTAAATATACATACTGAAAACAAAAAAGTACTTATTCAGCATGCATAATTTTGTTCACATTGAAGAAACCAGTGCAATAGTTCAAGGATTAAGTCACTTCATACAGGAGCACATCCATTATTCTAATGAAAAGGGAGACATATTCTCTTTCTATTGCTTTTGAATAAAAGAGTTCAAGAGATAGTAGTACTGAGTACTTATAACTTACATTTTTTTAGCAAACAGCTTTTTCTTTTCTATTTTTATCGGAATTTCGGGTAATCCGAATTTTTTTAAATCCGAACAGGCATCGGTCCCAAATAGTTCGGATTAGCGGGGTTCTACTGTACTACGACTACAACGCTACGTCACATCCCCGTTTCTAGAGCGTAGATCGCTCCTGATCAGTTTGGATTGGAAATGAGTGGAAATGGGGGCCACCCTGAAAAATAAACTATTGTATATTAAACTGAAAATTATGCATTTATTTTTTTGAGGGGGGGGACAACATATGCTTTGACCGAGGGTGTGGAAATGCGTAAATCTGGCCCTCGTCAGTAGAGAAAAATTGAATAGTCTTGTCAGGAAACATCGGAAATTTTATAGATATCTCACCCTTCACTTCTAGGTATCCAAGAAGAATTGCAAAACTTTAACCCTCTGAGTACTAAGAGTTCTCAAAATCTGAGTACAGTTGTATACGGAGGTTTGATTACTAATTGATCTGTGGAATGGATTCGATCCCCCCGTTCCCCCTTTTCTCCTCACTACGGGTGGTGGGAGATATGAATGTCAGGCCTTTCATCTCTCCCCTTAGGGTCCCTTCAATGACCACTCGCCCAACTGCCTTCTTCCCCCTTTCGGAACAGCAACCGGCCGAAATCCACCCCACTAGTATAGAAGTTTCATGGCCGGTTACGGCCGGTTTAGGAGTCAGAGTGTTAATCATTTAAAGTTATTACATAGAAATTAGATAATAAACTTAATAACGTTTCTTCTGTTATTAATATGCGTGGTTATGAATCAATACATGTTGGGTTTATCGTAGTTATCCTCATGGAAAAAATTCGGTCATAATTAAAATAAAACGGACAAAACTTTGAATATGAAATACATCAAACAAACATTAGAATCCTCACATAAGCAATTACAATGATCAAAAATAAAGATTCCTTAAACAAGGGGAAAATAAAATAATATAATATTGAAATATATGTGCTTATAAATACTTATAAAAATGAAATAAATTTCCAAAACGTTTTGTCAAACAAGTTTTTAAAAAGAATTATACTAATAGATGTTGTCAACGTCTAGATAACGTAATAAAAACAATTTAATTTAGATACCAAATACAACATGTTTATGCATTTTCATTTCAAAACTAGTGTTTCTTTATATTGAAATATTCTACCGTAGATTAATTTCCATAAATTCTTGCAATATAAATTTTCATAGTTAAATTAGTCAGTGCGAAATATTTCCAAATTAAAATCATATTTCCGTATGTTCTGAACTATAGATGTTTATTTAGAAATAATATTACAAATTTTAAGAAATTGAATGCGTTGCTTGTTATGAAAGCTCATTAAATTTAGAATATCGATACCATTTTAAACTAATATGATAAGAAGATAATATTTAACAACGCATACTTCCTATATGTTAACAAACACATACACACAGTTCTTTTAACGTATTATAAATACACGAAACATTTCTTTTAACTATTTCAAAAAAATTCGGAATGAAAGTGTAGACGTACAATTTATGATGCCGATTTCACGTAGTTCAGAAAATTTTTCCAATCAGAATACATTTTTCAAATCTTCACTGACCTATAATACGAACTAAAATGGAGAATGATAGCAGGTTTGGGTAATTTTTCTCGCCACTTTGAATGATACCACTTGTATTTAAAAATGAAATTTACAGAATTATTACGATCTGATGAATATTTCCAGATTGAATTTCTTTAGATTTTAATCAATCAAATTCTCAAATAGCGATGTAATTTTGAAACAGTCTTTTTAAATTACATGATTAAAAAGCAGTAATGGATTCAGATTTTATAAATATTGATTTTTATGTATAAATTTGTATATAAGTTGAATATATTTTGTTTGTATTATTAATTGCAAACTTTATTATCATAATAAAAGCAACTACAAATTGAAAGATAGTTTGCTATTTAGCTGATTCTAATTATTAGTTTGTTTCTGCTCAACTTTTTTAATTGAAGAAAATTTTTAAAATGAATTCTACTTCTATAGAATGTTTTAAAAACTGCTTTTAATGACTTGATAAGATTCTGTCATTTTTTCAAAAAACTGGAAGTTATTACTATCAGTGAAACGAAATGAATGATTTCGCATAAGAAATGTATGCAATTACAAATTATTCCCAACTCTATTACAGTTCCAAAATAACTTTATTCCCACTTTAACGATTGCATAACACATCATATACTGTTCCCTTTTATTTCAATACTTAATATAAAATAATAACAAGTAATATAAAAAAATTTTAAAGTCAATTCCTACTTAGATCAACGAAGAAAAATTTTATTTTAGAAATTTTTTTCTCCCATATGAAACTAAAATTAATTAATTAAATTTAATTAATGAATTAATATTTGAAAAAACTGTATTAACATCAAGTGTCATCCACTATAAGTTTAAAAAATGTATTTGAACTTGAGTGGAGGAACAAAAAGTATTTTATTAACGATTGAAAATTTGAACAAGATATATAAATATATATAGAGAGAGTGTGAACTAATAGTAGGAATTGAAAAAATAGACCCAAGTTTATCCATTCAAACGGGGAACTAAACAGTTTTGGATGCAATTGCCAACAAGAGATATTTTTCAGAGTATAAATTAAGTGCAAAAATGATATGTCTTGAGTAAATCTCTTGAGCCGGACGTGATTTGAACACGCAGCCTTCTGATCTGGAGTCAGACGCGCTACCATTGCGCCACCGAGTCCCGTTCCGCATTTCTTATCCTTACACCATGATCGTAGCCTGTGCGAGGCTCTAATAAATAAAATTAATCAATTCAATTTAATTAATGAATTAATATTTTAAAAAACTATATTAACATCAAGTGTCATCCACTACAAGTTTAAAAAATGTATTTGAACTTGAGTGGATGAATAAAAAGTATTTTATTAACGATTGAAAATTTAAACAAGATATATAAATATATATAGGGAGAGTGTGAACTAATAGTAGGAGTTGAAGAAAAAACTTCATAAAGTCTTTTTTAACATATGCAATAGAGAGAATAAAGAAAGTAATCAACATTACCCTCTGACAAAAATGCATGAAAAAATAACGCCTTCGTGAACATACCAGAAAACAAAGGATATTAGGTCTAGAAGCTGGCAAACCTAGCTCCATCTATTGAGAAAAATTCGAACCAAACGATTCAAGGCGACATATTCTTTCTCCCATATAAAACTAAAATTAATTAATTAAATTTAATTAATGAATTAATATTTGAAAAAACTATATTAACATCAAATGTCATCCACTACAAGTTTTAAAAAATATTTTTTAACTTGAGTGGATGAATAAAAAGTATTTTATTAACGATTGAAAATTTGAACAAGATATATAAATAAATACATATAGGGAGAGTGTGAACTAATAGTAGGAATTGAAAAAAATACTTAACACATTGACTTCCGGTCATGAGAAGCCTTGCTAATAGTTAATGCCCTGACATATGCCGACTAACATACTATAAGAAATAAACAACTCATGTTATATTTTGAGTAAGCAAAAAATTCAAAACCACTTACATTTACTGGTTTCTAACCCTCATTCCATGCCAATACCACCATATACACCCAAATCGTAACCGGAGAATAAATATTGAAACGTAGCGTTTCCCGCGTCAGCGCGTGATCGGCTGTTTGGCATGGAGCCACATCACGCGTTGGTGCGGGATCGGCAGTCAATGTGTTAAGTATGGGGCGAAAAAAGCATCAGTTTCAATTTATTCACGCTTCTATTTTTTAAAAATAACACCCTCTCCCTAGAAGATAGAAAATTTGTTTTTATGCAGTCTGGTGGAGACAAAAAAGAGGAATAAATAAATAAAAGAATATGATCCATGCTACAAAATCCTGGCAGAATGTGCTTTACCACAACCGCGAACTCTGTGGAGCAGAAAAAAATGTGAAGAAGCATAAATGACAAAATCAATAACCGTTCTGCACTGTTGGAGCCTTATGCGCAGCTGACGTTTTGCTTCCCTGGGGGGTTATCAGAGGTTATTTCAATGATTACTAACGGGGAGGAGGTGAATATAAAAAAATTAATGTGTATCAAACAGGGACACTTATCGGTTCTTTTTATGAATTGTTTTCGAAGGTGATGAATTTAAGTTTCGTGCTTTATTAGCTTGTGATAAAATGTTGAAGTTCTCGTATTTCAGACGCCGCAACACGCATTTGGTCTTCTAAAATAGGATCTATTCACACGCAGAACAGAACACCACTTCATGCCCCTGCGAAACTTTTTTCTAAACTTTTGGTTCTTTAAACAGAGTGGCGGACATGAAGTGGAAGAGACACCGGAAGACGTTCTTTAACTGTATAGCAAATAATGGCGAAGGCAGCGATATGGAAAAGTTTGCAAAAATACAAATATAAAAATCTGGGATAATATACAAGAAACGAAGGAAAGTATAATATAAAACCATATACAAACAAAAACTGTAAAAAGGAAAGAAAAATGAGTTCATAATTACTCATTTTTAATGTAAAAATATCAACAAGCAAGAGAGAAAAAGAAACCCAATCAAATAAAGAAGTCCACAAAACAAACTAAAACGCGAGTGTTAAAGCACATGTGTGTCTGTTCTGTTGATTGTTTTTTTCTCCATAAAGTGGAAGTTTTTCTGTGTGGAAACGGAGAATAGTTCAGGTGCGCTGTCACTTCGGCGAAAAGGGCGGAAAAAATTCCCGATGCCGCTTTGAAGGAATGGAAAAGGCTTGAAGTGAAAGATGTTCATGAATTTATTCGAAAAAGCTCTTGAAAGTCATTAAGATGGTGTAGCAGTCGTTGGATTTTAAGTCGGGAGCCTTTGTTGGCAGCGACGTTGCGGAACCAGATTAGCTCAAGTTGCTGTGCCGGTTTAGTCATGTGGAAGTCAGAATGCACTCTGTCGCATAATGCAAAGGAGTGCCGTTTGTGTTTCCACATGGGCAATTTACTGTCCAGGCAAGGTTAAACCTTTTCAGGTACGAGGGAAATGGGTCGTGTCCTGTGAAAAAACAGGATTTCTTCCCTTTTCCAGTAGCATGGTTGAGTCGAGACTCTTGGCAGGATGTTAAATGTGGACCTCCCTCTATTCACACACAGGCCACAGTTAGACACTATTAACGAAAAACCCATGCCATCTAACTACACGTTGTCTTACTCTGAGCTATGACGTCACGTTCTTTGACTTCCTGCAAAATATGTAATGCATTACAAAATTAAATCGGTGCCATGCACTTGGCATATATCACGTGAATATGAATGTACTGCATTTGATTTCACATAACTTTTACTAGCTCACTATTAGTAGCTCAGTCCTATCGCCAGTAGAAAAAAACTTTGAAAGTTCTACAAACCTTGGATTAAATTCTGTTCTCGCCTTTGAAGCGCATATGCGACAGAGAACTTGTTGTATCAAATTTATAATTAACTACTTAAAACTCTCCCGAAGGTTCTTTTCCTGTAGCAAAATGGGCAATGGATCCCAAGACGGTTCTTTTCCTGTAGCAAAATGCGCAATGGATCCCAAGAAGGTTCTTTTCCTGTAGCAAAATGCGAAATGGATCCCAAAAAGGTTCTTTTCCTGTAGCAAAATGGGCAATGGATCCCAAAAAGGTTCTTTTCCTGTAGCAAAATGTGCAATGGATCCCAAAAATCGATGGGTGCAGCGCATTTAATTTGAATCACATAAGCATAAGTGAATTCCACTAAACAATTCATTTAACCAAATTCTATTTTTCCGTTCTCAGTTTTTAAAATTTATCATTTATTCTAACTTTCTTTTATACATTCAGAACGTTCTTCACTATTCTTGATAAAAAAGTTTTCTAAAGTTCCTTCGCCTCGTAAATTGGCTCATATGTTCTATTCAAATTAAAAACTCTATGCCTATATCTTTTAAAACACAACTCATTAGACTTACCACACAAATAGTGGAGCCATACTGATAATAAGATAGACCATTGGAGCTCTTCAATTTGGAATCTCTGTAAATTTAATATAAAATTAATTTAGAATTCCAACATTTTTGATTAAGGAATAGCAACGACTTTGCCATAACAATTAGCTTTCAGATGCTGCATTTGTTAGAATCATTTTTGTAGTAATGAAAAATAAGCATTTTTTGTCCATAAAGAATTAAGTATGCACAACGATACATCTTCAAATATCTCGTACTCGTAACGCATGCCTTTTATTTTAATTAGAATGGAATCTAAAATCTAAGTTTTTCATGCTCTGTCCCAAGACGCCAGTTTGACCTGCATTTAAAGATTAGCATAATTATCCTAGAGAAATGCCATAATTCTGGGAAACTTATGCTTGATCCTATCAGGATTACGGGTTTTATTCAGCTTTTAAAATATCACCGTGAATAGTTTGTCTGCGGCTCACTTAACTCGATTTAAAGATGTTAGGATAATTCATATCTACTGAAAACAGGGTTCCCATAAAGTTTGCGAAAAGTTTTAAAACAGTTGTAGCTTTGTAAGCCTATGTGAAAAAAATTCTTAAGAACAGTTAGAAATTTTTGTTGATTTTTATTATGTTTTGTCCATAAAACTTCATTTTTATAAATTTGACTAAATTTTATTCTGCAAAATAGAAAGTAAATTGCAATTTTTGGTTGGGTCAGCAAAAACTACTGCTGATATCGAAAAAAGTTTTTAAAACAAGTACAAGGAAAAAGCACTACACAGGAAAAACAAATTTAAGAGAATGAAAAAAATTTAAAGAACGTAATTTAGTTTCATTATTTGTGAACCCATGAGTCGAAAGTGATTCTCAAAAATAAGTACTTTCTATGTCAAAATGTGCCTTGAGTCAAAGTTTCTGAAAGGAAAATTAGTTATTTGGACCAAGCTTTCTAATGAATTATACCGACTCTTTTTATTACACATATTTACAAAGTTATAAGTATTAAATACCAGACGAACTTTAAAAACACCGTTTATTTTATAATAACAAAAATAAAGGTTAAGCTAAAATGCGATAATATTTCGCCAAATTAGACTTTAAGTAGAACATTTTGAATAAAATAAATTAGCATCGATGAAAATTTATAAAAATAGAAATATCTTGAGTAAAATTTTATTTCATCGCACCTTTCGAAACATAAATTTTGTACAGTGTTGTACAAAGTATCGTATGTATTAAGTAAAGTGTTGTAAAAGCAAACGGTTCCTCCATCTTTCAAACATAATATGTCTCCTATTTTGTGTAAAAAAAGTTTGCCAGTTTTTCACACATTAATTTAATTTTCCTCTATTAAAAATATCACCAAAAAAAGGTGAAAATGCAGTAGAACTGTTTCGTTATCTATGAAGTATTTTTTTCAACATTTGTAAGCAAAAATAGTTAAAAAGATCGTCTTTACTTGCTTAATTCCAATGCAATTCTCTACATAACTATTTTTAATTGAATTTTCATTAATTAATTCTCTATGTCTTTTGTTCCCCAAACTTTGGGGCTCGGTTCAAGTTGCTTCTGATGAAAATGGGTCGACAAAATTCTTTACAAGTGTAAGGAATTGGCAATGTTATGCTTAAGATCTACAACTGGTCCAAATTTCCCCACTCTGTAAAAGTATTTACTTCGCGCGCCGATCTTTATTGGTGAAAAGCCAACTTCACTCCTTTGTTGGAAACTGTTTTGAACGAACCGATAAAGAAATCAATGCACTGTTCTGTTTAAGAATCGTGGAATCCGGTGTATTGTATATAACGTTGATCGCGCATTTAACGAAATATAAAACAGTGAAAAATTAGCTTGATCTAAACACATTATAATGATCCATCAGACCAGGTGATAAAACTGTCTGAAGTAAAACATTCATACGAACATATATAGAAAAGAAATTTAAAGATCTATAAAAGCTGAGTTTTAAGTAATAATTATAAAAGTATAAATGAAAGAAGATAAAATCAATCTCATAATTAATTTCAGCTTGAGATCGATTTAAGAAATTCTTTCTAAAGTTTTTCACTTTCTGCACAATGCTTTTTTGATTAAATGTGGTGATTCTACTCTACAGTGTCGTGCAGTAAAAAATTCTTTCAAGTGTTTTTTCGAAGAAAGTTTTTTTTCAAAATAAATTCTTATACTGTTACAATACAATGTCAATATTCCAACATAAATAATTTATTATGGCAATATCAGTAGAAAGATTTAACGCCCAGCGTTTTCAATTTTTCAAAACGCCTTAAATTGATGAAATAACTTAATTAAATGATTTTCATTAAGAATGAAATAAACATAAACTTAAGAATTTTTTTTAATTCTTCGAAATGTTTTTTCGAAGAAAGTTTCTTTCAAAATAATTTTCTTCATGGAATGCGGTGACTTTTATACTACAATGATAATATTCCAACTTAAAAAATATATATTTATATACGTATTTACTATGGCAATTTCAGCAGAATACCCAGCGTTTGCAGTTTTTCAAAACGCCTTCAATTTCTTTATCCAATTTGCATGATAAAACAATTCCTGTTTACCTTTTGCGATTTTAAAGTCCATAGCTTTTTATTCATTGATATAAATTAATGTTTTATTTTACTGAATCCTTTTTTCCATCCATCTTTCTACCACTATCCTAATTTCTTTTCACATTGATACTGCTTTCACTTTTGTTCGGAGCAGCCGAATCAATTCATTTCTCTAGCGCCACAAAACATCAAACCCAACCTCAACAGCAAGGCTTCTATCTTCTACCTACACTACCAATTTTAAAAGCATATCCAGAACAATAATGCGTTGCACATCACAACAGAATTTTGAATAAAAGGAAACCGAGATTTGAATCAAACCATTTAAAGACAGAATTCACTACGAAATTTCCTTCTTATATATAGTTAAAAGTGGCAGAAGGATAAGTTAGTTAAGGAACTGGAATTTTATTCTGATGAGCTGATCACGACATTGTCTATAGAAAAGTTAACGAGTGCAAGTTGGTGAATGTTGTTTGGTCGATGCTGAGTCCACATTTTTATTCATTCATAAATGACAAAAGGGAACGAAAAATGATGAGCCCAGCAAACCTAAGTGTCTGCTACGCGAATAAATTTCTGGAGGAAATACCGATATTGAATTAGAAATTGTTTTAGAATTGTTCTGAAGAATTGGAGAGATTTTCTAGGAAGAGGGTTTGATTGAGTTTGTATGCAGAATATGTTGAATATGCGCAAAACCTTATAGTTGGTCTGTGCAAAAAGATGCTTGCTTTGCAAATAAACCGCCAGCTTCAAGTAATATCCGCTAAAATTGTAATATTACCACACAAAGCAAAAGTTTTTAATCATTTTTTGATTATGTTTATCCTGCTATTGTTAAGTTAAAAAATAATGTTAAGTTAAATAAAGTTAATGTTAAGTTAAATAATAAGTTTTTTTCTAAAAAACATGTTTTTATTTGTGCAGTAAGAAGTAGAATATTTATATTTTTACCATACACATGGAGGTTAAAAAAATCTTAAAAGCACCAGATGGTGATAAACTAATCTCAGAAAATTGGAAATTTCATGACATTTATATTTTGTTTTAAATATTTAATAAATGGTTAAGAATGTCCTTTCTTATTATATTCATTACGGCTTAATTAATTGTTTTCAGCGCCACGCTTTTACGAATTTGATATTTGTGATTAAAAATATTTTCTATTTGACAGATTTATAAAAGCATGTTTTAAAGACTTTTTATTTTTATTATTTTATGCCTTTTATTCTTAAATATGTTTTATAACTCTTTATTATAAAATATTGGGATTTCCCGTAACCAATTTTTCCCAAATTCCTCACCAGATGGCACTTCCCATAAGGAATCAAAGTTTAATCAAACATATTCGATGAATTGATAATAAGTTCTAAAATTATAAAAGATTGTATTTTTATCGATAACATGAAAGATACAAAGTTTCAGATTTCTAATATATTAGGAAAGGAGAGAAGTATCGATTACAAAAAAAGTTTTATAAATATGAAAGAAGTTAAATAAAAGAATGTAAAAATATTATCTTACGGTGACGATTTCAACTCGTATGATTCTCGAAAAGGAGAGTAGTTTTTTTCTTCTCATGACTATGCAAAAATCGAAAAGAATTCAGTCTTCTCATTTTATATATAAAGTTTAAATAAAAATTAAATTTATTTGGCATTAAAATTGGAATTTCAAAGAATATTAGAATTATTTCTCAGTGTATTAAGTGTATTAATTGTAAATTAGTACACTTAATACACTGGGAAATTGTATTAATTTTACAATTAATACACTTTCCCTGTGTATTAATTGTAAAATTTATTTCTTTACAATTAAAGAAAAAAAATTATTTGAATAATTGAATTGTGAAATTTATTGGAACATAAACTAGCCTAATTAAATATTTTTAAATTGAACATTCAAATACTTTGATTAAAACTGTTTTATATTCTAATGAAGATATAGTTTTTAAAGTGGTAATTTAAAATATTGGAATCCTAAAAAATTCTAGTCACTAGATTGAGAAGATTCAATCATTGAAGAATATAAGAGATTCACTAAAAGTACATAAAAACCCATCTTTGCAACATATCTTCAACTTTTATATATTTCATATGGAAATGAATTTCATAGAAAAATGTCATCGAATATTTATAAAGTGAAAAAAACAGGCATAATTACAGCAATTAAAATAAATTACCACAATCGTATAAAAATAATAACTAATGTAATTTTAAGTGAAATAATATGGTAATTTTGTACACAGAAGAGTAAATGTTTCTAGAGATCAACTGAGCTCTATATGATCGTCGCCCAACAACTTAAAGGGAAAAGCCATCTTGAAATTTGGATACTTAACTCATAAGATTTATATTCATGCATTTGAGCGTTTGCCAGGAAATTAAGTGGTGTGAGAAGATTTAGAGGACACGAGGGGGATTATTTGCTTATTATAACGAGTTTTTTAGAGTTCTAGACGACCCGCCGACACGTTTTCAAACAGTGAACTCAGGAAGGAATGAAGATAAGGGTATTTTTAAATACGACTTTCAGAAAGTTCTACGTTGAGATAATATTTAATTCAGTTCTATGTCTCCTGTTTTCTGAGTATAAATTATAGTTCTTGAGATATGCCATGTGTTTTTTTTGCAGGCTATGGATCATAATTAAAGCTTTCGATGAAATATTAAACTCTTGCTTTTCGTTTGAATATACAGCTATTAAATTAGTAATATAAATCACGAGTTACGGGGAAATCTATTTAATATATCCCAGATTTATATGTTGAGAAGACATTTATTTCTTCAGAGCCAGTGTCTTATAACATGCAAGGATTTTTTTAATTGTCTTTAAAATAAAAAGTTATAAATTAGACAAAGTAAAATAAAATAATTTTTAGGTATAAGATCTATAAACAATAACGCAA
>BGPR01002213.1:177811-189643 GCA_013235015.1 Araneus ventricosus | reverse complement strand
AATTAATGAAATGAAAAGACTAATAACATAATAAAAATAATTAAAATCACCTTAAAAATAATTAAAAGCACTGCTACGTTATAATGAACTCCAAAGCTTTGCGAGTAAATGTAATATAATATTTAACTCTTTGAACGAAATACGACAGTAAATAATAGATTTTTATCAATTTTGTCTGCTTCTTTGCAAAGGCTACATAATCAATTTCCAGCTGCTGGATTTATAAATGGTTCATATCAAAACGACAGTTTTAAAAATTAAAGTTTTACATTCATCTTTGCATGAAATAATTTTATTCTGCTACGCTTTCTTTTCCCCTAAAAATTCAAGAAGATTGTTGGCGAAACTTTAGGTGCATTAACACAACAGCATACCTCCGAACTCGGAGCCAAGACGGCTTCCTGTTGATTGGTTGGGTATGCGTGAAACTTTATTGAAAAAACATGAACAAAAAAATTATATTTTATATATAAGAATACAAAAAAGATAACATTTAGATCAAAAGAATAAAACTGTGCATTAGAAGATAGTAAGCAGGTTTATGCATTGATGTATTACAGTTGCGATCCTTCTGCAAAACTGGGCCGTTGTGTTGGGTCCAGGTTAAAAAATGTCATGTGCACTAGTAAAGTTGTAAGTTAAGTTACATATAAAAATTATAGAAATTACAATAGCGATGAAGAGTTTCAAGGTCCCGTCTGTCAATCTTCATCCCCTATACTATTGGCTTTACATTATAGGAAAAACTACCTGTGGTAGGTTAGAAGGAATGTCCGCATTGCCTTAAGAAAAGATGGATGGTTTTTCTTTGTGTTGTTGACTTTGAGAGGGGGTGCTTTATGTGTGAGAGAAGAGAGAAGATGAAAACCTAAGGTTAAGTCTGTGGCTAGATGTTGTCAAAATCTTGTAAAAAAGTTTTGCTTCGTTATCAAAGATGAAATGGATGTGTTTTCTGATTTTCTCTCTAGAAATATTGTTGTTCAGAACTCTTTTCCACCATAGAGTTTTTAGTTCAGCTGACGGTTTTGTTAGGTGATATGAGCTCGTAAGCAGGTAGCTTGTAGCATAGTGTAGGGTTTCCCAGGTCTCCACAGTCACAGAAATCGCTGTTGGATCATTTAAGGTATGTCGGGAATGGGCTGTGGCCCATGGCGAACATTATTTCGGGCATTTGCCTAGGAGAAGGAGTTATCTTGACTTTACGCAAAACGTTGTAAGCACCCCTACCTGTTTCTCCATTGTCCCATTCTGTTTGCCAGCGGATGATGGACTTTTTCTGCAGGAGACTCTTGATATGGCTTCTTGGCGATGGGATGTATGTGGGGATTCTTCCATGTGTTGCATTCTTGTCTAGTTCGTCCGCCGCTTCATTGCGGCTCTATCCGACGTGAGCCATAATCCATCCAAGATTGATGTTTGTCGATTTCAGTAGGATTTCCTGTGTTGAGCAATAGGGGTCTTGGTGTTAATTGAAGCAATTGAATGGAGGCTCGACTCGCTGTCTGACCGTACCATAACCTGTTGGCTGGTCTTGCTTGCCCAAAGACAAGCCTCCCGTATACCAAGAAGCTCTCTTCTTGGAAGACTGTGTTGAGAGGGCGGAGTTGTGCCATCCATTCGTATTCCATCAATTCATTGTGTCTTCTTCCTTGACACAGAAGGCGCTGCCTGTTTTGTCGTAAGTCTTTGAACCGTCCATGTAAATGCTGAGACCGGGTACTGAAAGGAATTGCTTCTTCAGAGAGATTCTGACTTCCGGCTCAAACATTTCTGGGTTGAATTTGTTGAATGTTATGGCGTTCTCATATTTATCGGGGTTGCAGTTGATGTTGTTGTAATTATATGTTATGCGTAATCTCGCTGTTCTGACGCAGGGCACTTCCTGTTCTGCATTGATGTGGAGCGGTATGATCCCTTCTATGGCCTGGAGTGTGGCTGTTGGCGTAGTGGAATATTCTCCCTGCGATGTTAAACAGGAACTTCCTCTGAATTGAATTGAATTACCTGAATTGTCTGGCTGATAGTGAATAGGCCCATGCTGCATCTCCGTAAAGAATCATCCTCTCTGCCACTGTTTTATACAGCCTTCACTTGATGTCTTTGCTTAGTCCCCAATTTGTTCCGGCTATTCTTGTGAATTTTTGGTGGAGGCGAGTTGATTTAGTTTTCATGTTGATAAGGTGATCGGCCAATTCAGCTTGTTGTCTATTATTACTCCTAGATATTTTAGAGATTTGGATCTTTTAATTATTTGATTATCCAATTTTACTCGGAGAACGTTTACCAATCTGCGATCAGGATGGTGGTTGATTTTTCTGTAGATACCTTGAGTTGGTGTTTGTCAGTCTAGTGTTGGAATTTAGTGAGGGCTGCTTGAACAGTTGTTTTTGGCTCTGCTCCGGTGGGTTTGGTGATGACGAAGATAAAGTCATTAGCAAAGGCTTGTAAATGGATGTTTGGTTGCCATTCCTCGGATATGGAGGTGACAGGGCCTTGGGATGTTTGGATGGTAACCTTCCTATCATTAAGTGTATCTTTAAGAGTTTCTGTTGTATGAGAGGAGAATTTTATTTCATATAAACTATTGCGAATTGAACTATATTGCATATGGTCAAAGGCTCCTTGGATGTCCAGGTAGATGGCCATTGTGTGCAATTTTTTGTTTCTAGCATCTTGTATATTTTCAGTCAATTGGTGGATGGCGTCGTCCGTCGATCTGCCCTCTCGAACACCAATCTGGTTATGATTAAGTAGAATTTTCTTTTTGAGCGTGTGGTTGAGTATTCGAAGAAGGATCGCAAGCACTTTGCCTATGGTTGTAGGTATTTCACCGGTCTTTAGGACTTAATTTCATCATGGGGTAACTGGTAATTGGGATTGGAGGGTAAAATTACGGAAGTATCTTAAAGGTGAATGATTTGGTATCTCCACTGCTGACAATTGCTTCAAGAGTTCCGCTGGAGGATGCTTATTCTTCACCACCGCTTTGTAAGGCCGGCAATACGGGTCTATTTTTTGGTTACAGGTGCACCAGAAAAAATTCTTCTTTGCCTTCATCGCCGCCCTGTTTAGCCCTGCTTGTGCTTTTGGAAAGGAGCAGTTGATATTTCCGTTTATTGTCTCCTTGAGACTTGTTATTTCTTCTTTTTAGGGCTTGTAATTCTATTCTTTTTCCTTTTATCTGGAGATACTGGTTCCAGCATTTGTTTATTTTTAGATTGAACTTTTTGATCCTGTATGCTTTTCTATATGCGGCAAAGATTGCCTTTTGGAGCTCTTCCATTGCCTTCGCCAGATGATCTTGGTTGTTGCTTTCTTCCATCCGTTGCACTAGCTGCTTTCTTCTGTGGCTAATGTGTTGTAGTATCCTCTTGTATCCTCCATAGGCCGTCTCTAATCATCGGTAGCAGTCGTGTGATTTGCAAAAAAAGGCTTCTATAAGGATAAAATTGTGATCGCTAAGGGTGTAATCTTCTAGCACTTCCATGTGAAAGAGTTGGAGAAGTTCGTGCCTTGGATGAAAGACAGGTCCGACCATCCTTTTCTGCAGCAGTGCTCAAATGTGGGTTGGGAGTTTGTTTCATTTAGAAGATAGAGTTGTTGCTCCAGCAGAAAGTCCTCCACGTGAGCCCTTCTTTTATATTCTTTAGCATAGCGGCAGACACTGCTATGTGCATTGAGGTCTGCGCAGATCAAGACATTTTGATCATCTAGGTCTGTGAGGATAGATTCGAGTTCCTGCAGTGTTTCCATGATTTTGTTTCAGGGAGAGGAGTAGACGGAGATGAGTGTCAGTGGGGTTTGTTCGGTTTGTATTTTGAGTGCTTTTGAGTTAACTGTTGATTGGAGGAATACTGCTTTATTGCAAGATGGGAGGCAAATAATTCCTACCATGTTAAGTTTAGAGACCTACTGGTTCCAGGATCTTGGGACACTCGCTATTCTTCCGTCCAGTATATAAGGTTTTTGGATTAGGAAGAGAGAGAAAGGGATTGTGGGAATTTCTGGCGCCCAGCAAGGCTGGGGTTGCTATTTTTGTTCCTTTAATATAATTTGTAAGAAAGTTATCTTATTGATGGTTTTGAACTAGTTGGATACTGCTGGGGGGTGGAGTAAAATGTTGCCTGTTGTGTCCATTTATCCATGCCTGTAAATAAATCGTATTCTTTAATATTGACTTTTATAGGCGTGGTCCGTTCTGTACTTTGTCTTGTAATTAGAGTTATGTACTCTGCAGTTGATGTAACTGGGGCGCCTGCTGAGACAATTTGAAATTCTGTGGTTCTCTGCGCAAAAGCTACAAAAAATCCTTTCTGCTGTGCGATGGATGGCTGTGTGTTCCAGAGATTGGTATTTGGAACATTTTCTGGTACTCAAGAATTCTTTGAGTGTATGGGTTTTTCCTGACGATGGTAAGCTTTTGTCTTTTCCTGAGCTGTCTGTAAATGTTCACTGGTGTTTGGAAAATCCAGTGGTTCTGGCCGGTGCGTCATTTGATGGGTAACAGAACTTTCAGGTTCTTGTGTCAATCTCCTAAGATTGTGAAAGAGCTGCTTCCATTTTTTTCTTCGCGATTTCTGGTTCGAGATCATAAACTATGAACTTCGGAAGGTGTTTCTTGATAGAAATTCGCTTTATTTTTTTCTTGGAGGGAAGGATTGTTGCCGATACGTTCCAGAATTTTTTCGACATCTTCTTGGCTTCGGCAGTGGACCGCTATTCTTCCGTTCTGCAACTTTCTGATATCTTTTTATCTGAAAGTCCTTCTAGATTTTGATTTCCGTTTTGAGTAATTTGACCAGATTCTTTTCCTCTGAGTTCTTGTTTGGGTAGAGGAGCAAGGTCTTTTGTTTTGATATACTTGGCTTTTTGTTGATTCAGCATAAGTAAGATTCATTTCTTCTGGCTCAGTTTGGGTTTCGATTGTTGTTGTCCCAATGTCTGCTGTTTCATTACGCACAGTTGGGGAAATGCCATAATGGCTAGCCTAATAAGTCGGGAATCTGCACTCGAGAACGTCCACAGACTTGCTTACTTCTTTGGCTATATTGATGGACATGCGCACCTGGTACTTTGATTTGCCTGTGGTAATTGTGGTGCCTCAGTTTATAATATTTCGGAGATTCTGGAGAATCCCTTGAATTAGGGTACCTTCGATAATGGGAAAGCCACTGGAAGTTGTCGATACGATGGATGTTGAAATTGATTGAACCGAAGAAGTCGCTGGACTCCTCTGTCTTCCGGAAGAGGGACTGTTACCTAGATCTGCTAGTTGGATTCACTCTTGGATCATTAGGGATTTTGCTGATTTGGATGCAAGAGGAAGTGACATCTTTATTCTCTGGGAAAAGAGCACAAATAAAAGTTTCTTCTGATTCGGGGGATGAGATAAACTTTAGGTACAGAATAATTTATCCCATTTATTTCAATCCTAAATTGTTTCGAATTCATATCACTGATAAAATAATTATTGAATACTAGATATAGATTTATAACTGATTATTTTTCGACTGCGGTAAAACCGTTATAACCATTCTGACTGCAATTTCATAAACTTCCGTTTAATGAAAATTCCGTCTAAATGAACAGCATCCTAAAAAAACTCAGAAATGCAAGATAAATAAATCACGGTAGGAAAAAATAATAGGCTAGTTATTTATGCCAATTTATTTCCACTTTTATTAATTGTCTAGTTATACATATATGAAAAGAATTATAATTATTTGAGATAAGGGGCCATGAAGTGGTGTTTTGTTCATATATGAGATGTGACACACGAAATATATAATGGACCTTGAGGATGAAGATAAAAATTATGTTACTTTTTGAAAAGAATAATAATGACTAGAAGAAGGTCTAATTTAATAGCAAATCTTTTTACTGCCATAGACAAATTTTTTCGTCTTATTCATAATGTATTAAAAATACCTTCAATATTTTCCAGAAATAATGTTTTCTTAAATTGTTTTAATTAAATAATTTTACTATAAAATATAACGTAGTGAGAAAAGCAACTAAATCGTACGTTCATGCTGTTCAATATTTGACTGAAAATAAATACGAATTATATTTAGTAAAAAATCCTTAGCATAATGAAAATAGAAGATCATTTGTAAGTGATGGGAATCCATTAAAATATCTTTAAATCTTAGGTAAAATACTTGGTGAAAGCATTTGCAGACACGCAAGATGGCCATAAATTATTAGACTTATTTCAAGAATTAATTTTTAAAAAAACCTATAATGTAGCAACTTCGTTTTGCTTTTAAATAAGAAAGTAGTTTAAAGATTTTTTTGAGATATATAATGCACCGTTACGGTGCTCTAAATCCGCTACAGCGGAAGATTCCCAATGCAAATGTCAAAATGGCTACTGTGAAGCAGAATGCACGTCTGACACGTCTCTGGTTCTCAGAAAGCAAATAATTGTAACAGTTCAAAGACGTTTTCTCTTAGAATATTGAAATTGTCGGTCTCCAAGTAAGACTCCATTAAGCGTTGGTATGAACACTTTAAGGGAACAGGAAATGTGCATAATAGGAAAGGTGCTAGATGGCTATCTGTCTCAGAGGATGTTGTTGGTCGAGTGAGAGAGACTTTCACTCTTTAATTGCTCATTTCAACCCTTAATTGAGTACTCACTTGGAGACTAAAATCTTTGATTCTCTGAGCGAGAACCTCTTTCAGCTGTTACAATTGATTTGCTTTAGTGGAACAAGAGATGTGCCAGACTTGCCGACTGCTGCACGGTAGCCATTTTAACACTTTCTTTGGAAATATCGCATTGCAGCAGATCTAGAGCTCCGTAAAGGCTCGTTCCCTATGTGATAAAAACTGTTAAGCTACTCTCTCATTGAAAAGAAAATGAATTTGCAACATTATAGCTTTTTAAATTAATTTTTAAATGAGTCCAATAATCTATGACACCCTTTATTTGGGGTTTACATCACCAATTTTAATGTTGATATTTCTTGTTTTTATTGAGTGAATAGTTTCTCGCAATTCTACTCAAATCATGCCAAACATAGTTAGATACGAAGAAAAATATCTGCAACGTTCATGTATGTTGGTTTAAGAAAATTCATTTGTTTATTTAATACATGGAAATGAAAAAGATATTCCATCTATTAAATTTAAAGAAACATGGGTTCATTCTTGTACAGAATATTTTAACGATAACACAAATGAATTAAATGTCCATTTCTTTGTTTTCTATAAGTATATAAATATATATGCTGATCTATTACCCTGGTGAAAGTATGGGCTCCTGATTCTGAAGATTGCAGTTTGGATACTCGTTTCCATCATTAAAAAGCCACTAACGAACACAAGGAAATCTGTCTGGATAAAATGGGATCTTGTAGCTATGCTGTAAAAATCTGTTGTGGAAGCTATCGACTCTAGCTTTCATTTGCACACTAATAAAAATTATGATGTTCAAAACCGCCTTTATGTTGATTCAGAACAGACGCTTACATAAAATGTCAATCCGTCCTTCTCTCTACATATATAAGGTGGCAGTTTCTAATCAATATTTTTTCACCCATAAGGAATATATTGTTAGAAAATGGTTTTGGAAAGTTCCACCGATCCAAAAGTTGCAATCAGTATTATCTGAAAAAATATTTTTATGGTATACTGCAGAAACCAAACATTTTAAGAGTAACTCGAAGCTTCCTAGGTTTGAATCTAGATTACATTCCATTCAATTTTTATCATCCCTTGTTCAAAGAAAGCTTTATGGGATACCATTTTTCTCCTCAAATTCTCGAGAGAACCATGACTCATATTTTTGAACTTCGAAGTGAAATGTCTTTTATTTTCCAATCCAATACGTTCAGTTTTGCTTTGAATAGAAGCTAGAAACATGCTTTGTTGCGCATACAATTTCGTATTTTGAATAATGGTGAAAACAGAAATTGAATATATTTTAAAGAAAGATGGAAAGCATAATTTGAAGTTTGGATTTCATGATTCTTCACATGAAAAATGTATAAGCATTATGTATCAAGATTAATGGAAAACAGAAATTTTTGCTAATAAGTTAAACATATCTATGATATATGCTTGCTTAAAAAGTATTTATCAACAAATTTATCGAATTAAGTTATTGGAAGTGGAAATTCTTATCAAATGCATTGTTCTATTATTGTTTTAAATTTATATTCTAATAACAGAACAATGAATTTGATAAGAATTTTTAATAACTTAATAATATCTTAATGTATTACCTTTTATTAAAAATTATATGGATTATTATGTTCAAATCAATACTTAACAAATACAATAGTTTAGAAAAAATATCTTACAAGAATAGTGGACAAAGCTTTGTATAAAAGCAGAAATCGTATTAAAAATGTATTCTTTTATTTTTACAACACATAATGTCATGGTATACGTATTATAAACATGAAAGATGTATCATTTACTGCCCAATTATACTTCTACAAAAAGAAATAGGCATTCCACAATTTTAATTATATTTGAAACATTTTTCTGATTTTACTTAACTGTTCAATCGGCACTGTATAACTGAGAAAATGCACATATTTGTAATTTAACGTTGTTTATATTACATAGCAGAAACTTTGTATATTAAATTTATCCAGTGCAAATGAGATTGAAAGAAATATCATTATGTATAACTTTGTTATTGCATATAATGGTAGGAAGAGGGATGAAGTCAATGATAATTTTTTCTATTAATATTGCACATAATGATTTCAAATAGAATTTGAATGATAATTTGTACATGTTTTTCAATTATCACGCGGCAGAATATCAATCAATTTATTCATCATATTTTCGTTTCAGAATACATGATAGCAGATACGATAAAATGTAATCAAATACACAATACAATGTAACTGGACTGCATGAAGTTCAAAGCAATCTTCCCTACCCTTTAAACTTGATATTACTCGTTCATCTTCCATCACTCGAAGCAGAACTCACTGCATTATGCATTAGCCTTTTATGACATCATTAGATTTCCTCAAACTTCTGTGACATTTTTGGGCGAAGCAAGGAAAAGGTAGTATAAATAAACTCAGTATGCTAATAATGTGAATATATTCTTGCCTAATAATTTAATATAAAGCGAACATATTCATACTGCATGTATCATTTCTTTCTCTTCTTTGCATTCTTTTTATTTAATTAAGGAAAACCTTCTTTTAAGAGTCACTGATACGATTGTAGCAAACTCCAAGATTTATTTCCATGAATTCCATCCAATTACTCAGCCGATACATTTAAAGAAGATTCATAATTTTATACTAAATTTTTTTACTATTTTTTATACTTTCATTTTGCTAGACTTTTTAAGCAAATGTTTCAACAAAGGTATACTGAAGACAACGATATTTAGTTATTAATTTCTCTTCTTTCAGTTGTTACAGAATAATTTCTAATGCTTTACAATCTGTTCCGGAAATGGGAAAGGTCAGAAAAGACATTATTTTAATTATTCCAGAATCTTCAACTAGCCTACTCATGTACATTCTCAAGATACATTTCACAGTTCATGCTCCTAACAAGAACGATATGGGTGTATCACTGTTTGAAACATGCACGCTAAGTGAAGATCTGGAAATTTATTAAGCAAGAGTGGCGTTAGAGACTGCCCGACGGGGGTAGGTTCTACCCGACAGGGGGTGGGTGACCTGCTGTACAAGGGTAGGGGCGTAATGACATCCCTCTCAAATTTTAGCTAGATCTTTAATTATCTGCTAGTTGAATAGCCCGTTAAGGTATCCGACTGCTTTAAAATCGTCGTTTTTGATGAAATTATCAAAAATCTTTTTATGACTTAATTTTGTAGCTTGTTTAACCAGCTTTCTAAAACTGTCTCACGTTTTACTCTAAGTGAATTACAAATGGAGTTACAGCTGTTTTATTACCGAACTGTAAGCATTATTTTATGTTGCATGAAAACTTTAAATGTGTTTTCTGAGAAATGATATTTTTGACGAAAACTGTCGACCGTAACAATGATTTCTCAAAAAAAGTTATTCAAGTATTGATATGAAATTTTCTGAGATGGTTTTCTGTAATATGCTTGATGTTTTCCTCTAAAAACTAAGATCAATTTTAAAATCAAGTATTATTTTTAAGTGCTTAAATATAAACGAAAAGCATTTTTTTATGAAAAATTACCAGTTTAGTAATTATGTTCAGCAATATCTCAAATCTATTTTGAAGTACAAGATATATTTTAGAGCATAACACAGATAACTGTCATAAAAATGTACTCCTGCAAGGATTTATGTATATTTAGAATATGATTTTGTCTATGGCTGTTAGCGTAAGGCAAATATTTTAGTCATTTTTCTTCAAATTTCTCAGTTTCTTTAAAAAAGTATTATTTTGAACGACTAATTTTACAATATTTTCATAGTTTTAAAACATATGCAGTTGAAAAATAACATTAAAAAATATATATAAGTTATTTTTCAAAAAAATGTCTCCGAACGCAGTCGGATACCTTAAGTGAACGAGGTACAAAAATTTGCCTCGATGGTGGGGCACAGCATCTGTGACAGAGGGACACTGGAACGCCCGGGCATACCCCTGGCGCAGTTCCTTGTTAGAAAAGAAAAAGAAATAATCTGTATTATCCAAACTATTACAAATTTAAGTTATTTTATATGTTCAATATTTATAGATTGTGGAATTTCGTCCCATCCAATCGAAACCTAGACTTCGAATGCGACAGAGAAAATTTTTTATAGGTAATGAGACTTAGATAATAATTTTATACGAACGTAAGATACAAGGGAGGAAATAAAAACTGAAATATAAAAACTGAATAAATGAAACAGGTAGCTTTAATTAATTTACATTTCTGTGACGAAAGAACTTTAGTATAAATATATAAAATATAGTTAAATATTACAATTTGTCTTAAATCATGGAAGTATAACCTAACGGCAAAATAATCATTAGGGTTTTAATTGAGGTAACTTTGAAAATATGAATTGTACTTTTCAGTACTATATGATACTAGCTGAAAACCCGGCGTTGCTCAGGATCCATATTTTTTCATATACCGATTTTTCCCCTAAAAATATTGTCTCCAACTTTCCCCAACAAATGTAAATCTTCTTTGAATCCTTTCTTGTGTAATTAAAACTTCATCAAATATAACCTTTTATCACCTTATAACAGTATGATTTAAATGAATGGCCTTTATTTTCCCAACTGAAGATTTACCAAACCAAACCCGTTTCTTTGAAGGCATGATTTTAATTCTATTTTCCCAATTTTACAAAACTTAGCCGGGTGCTTGAAATTCTTTGTAAATTAGTACTTGTACATCCACTCTAAGGATGTGTTTGCTACTCTATAAACTAAAAATAAATACTCTTCTAAAAGAAAAACTAAATGTAAATACTATCTATCATTATATAAATAAAGTCAAACTGAAACTCAATTATGAAAAATAATTTTTCTACTCTTTTTAAACAACGTTGTATGCCAGAAGCAAACTTTTAAAATATAGAAAATATAAAAATAAATATACACTCAAACATTCCGCCGCACACTGATTAGGATCATTCAAAAATTTGTAAAATTTTAAGAAAACATCGCGTAGTAATTAAACTAACATCATTGGATATTTCAGTGAATATTAAAAGCTAAAAAATAAAAACGGAAGTTAAGTGCATCCTACGAAATAACAGCGGAAGTAAGAAGTCTACCTTGACCAAAAAAAGCAATATTTTGCTTAGATTGAGTGGTTAAAACTTAATAATAATTAACTAAACTTAAAACTAATCCTTTACTTATGTATTTTAACAGTGGTAAAAACACATAAGTAAAGGATTTGAT
>BGPR01002213.1:163017-177801 GCA_013235015.1 Araneus ventricosus | reverse complement strand
ATTCTACTAATACAGCATCTAGAATGCCTATGAGGAAAATATTAATAAATATTTCCCAGATCATTATTTTTATATATACAACCAATGTAAACCCCAACAGAGAATGAAGATCACGAAATCTTCATTTTTCTTTGAGAGAGGCTCCCTTTTTTGAAATAAAGCCACAAGCCGTTCCCTTTTTCATCTTTCTCACTCAGGAAGTGAGTAAGCAGTTGAGCAAGTTCCACTCTCGGAGAGGAGGAGACTTATTTATCACGTGACTTTTGACAATCCTCCCGCACCTTTTCTTCCATGGTAACTCTTTCAATTCATGCGCCGGAAACAGAACTCATTTGTTTGGAATCCTAGCTTTATCCGTAGGAAACTGTGCTCTCAAACAGAAATGGACTTTTCGAAAAGTATTTCTGAGAACTACAGCGAATATCAAATAGCGTACTTTTAAGTGAAATCAGACAAATTCTATTAGCACCACTATTATACGCATTAACAAATGCCGTCGAAGAAATGCTAAGATTGCGAAGAAAAAATGAATTCAATAGTTCAAAGAATATTCTATCTTAAATCCTACAATTATATTCTCTCTTAATTTTAATGATATTAATCAAATATTCCACAAATAATTAACAGACATGTTAATAAAGCTTATGCATTTCCTCAGATGTCTCTTTATATTGGAGTAAATGAAAACATATTTTTATGATCATTTTCAATCATCATATTAAATGGATTTGTAGAATTAAAATTTCTAAGTCTTTCGGACTATTACTAAAATTTATAGTCCCCTCCACTTTGGAAATGAGGATTTAAACAATAGAGTGGCAAAGTGACATGCATACTTAAGAACATTAATTTCAAATATCCCAGATCAGTATGAATAAAAACATTCAAAATATATATTTGTATAAAGAAGTCTTAATAACTTTCAATTTATAATTAAAGGTATTAAGCCGAAAAAATTATGAAATATTGAAGAAAAAAGAATGTAATCCCACAACAAGAACTGCAGAATATTTAATTAAAATGTGGTCGATAAGCGTTATGAAAAGGTGATGAACGTTTCTGTCTACACTGTTGGAAAATTCTATCATATAGTGCCGATGGAGAATGTTTTATGAACACTACCTCGAATTACATTAATCGCGGCCCAGAACAAAACTAAATGGTAAAATTGGACCAATAAATTCTTTATCAGATTGGTTATTTCAATTTAGGTAAAATTTATCAATCGCATCTTTTTTTAAAGTTTAGTGATGTTTTCATGATGCTTCAATATTTGTGACATCCGTGTACCTGCACCCCCTGTTATATTTTTGAATCATGAATATTTGCAGAAGTAATTTTTGATAAGTGTCTACTATTATATCTGAATTAATTTCCTGTTCCGTTGTTACAATAACTAACCATGGATAAATTACAGATTGTTTTAAAATGATATCAAAGTACTTTTATCTTTTAAAATTCTTGAAAAGTAAAATAAATAAAAGTGTCTTTCTTCAACAAAATTATTTTGATTAGCATTGATGAATTTTTAATCAATCCAACGTACCAATATTAGCCCTTAACAATATCTATTTTAAGTCAGGAAGTTTGGTTTCAATGATAAATGCTTGTAGTGATTTTATTACTCTGTTCAGAGTTTAAAGAAGTCACTTTTCTGTGTCTTTTAGTCGCTAATATAGATGCTTAAAGCTGAAGGAATCATTTAAACAATTCCATATCTTGAACTGATTTTAAACGTCATGCTGATTTCTTTCTTCATTCGTAATTGCACAGTCAATGTTGCTTCCAATATAGTACCTAGCTTCTCTCTAGCAATCAAATACAGAAAATTTGGCTTAATATCTTTCTAAGAATATAGATACTCTTGTCACTCAGGTACTAATCAGTGAAACAGAATTATATGGTAGCGAGAATGTTCTCTCCTCGACTTTCTCGTATGCTTAACACATTCAGGCCGACTCTGAAATTTCCATTTCTTGCTACAGGGCGGCAACCCTAAGAGCTCTTTACTCAACCGGGCGGCACTAAATTGATGTTCAATATGGAAACTTATAGCAACAATAACAATTTCTGTTTTGCTTTCGTTCTCTCTATTTCCGATTTGCTGTCATGCAGTTAAGTTTGGATAAGTAAACCGAAAAAACTGTAAGTATAATAGCAATCAGAGTTCAAAAGCGTCTGATAATACCATTTGAGCTTGTTCAATCTGCTTGTTCCTGTTCACAGTTCGCTGATGCCAATCAATGATTTGCCATCAGAGAGCAAACAGCAAAAGTATGAAATTACCATAAGAGAATCCGTCGTTACCGTACGATGGTATATTCAAGTATGAGGCACCGATGGTGCATTTATGTGTGAGTCACCGGTGGTACACGCCGCCCGATAGATAGTGCATTTAAGTGTGAGTCATCGGTGTTACACGCCGCCCGATAGATAGTGCATTTACGTGTGAATCACCGGTTGTACACGCCGTCCGATGGTGAATTCAAGTGTGAGTTACCGGTGGCACACGCCGCCCGGTGGTGAATTCAAGTCACTGGTGGTACACGCCGGCATGAACGTGTTAAACAATATGGCGAGTTTTGCGTCAAGTTTCGTAGCACAATGAAGAAATCCAAGTATGACTTTTGTACCTTTTCCTTCTGTAAAATTTGATATACATCTATAGCGTTTGGGTGAACATACCTAAAGTCATCTATGTATTTTGCTGTGTTTTTGAATTTTCGTGTTCACATAAATAATAATAGACTGACAAACTGTCAAGCCTTAGGAGGAAATGGTACACAATATGACATAGATACAACATTCTGGTGATGAAATATATGTCAATTTCCATTCACTAGCTCGTTGTATTTTTGTGTTATCGTCCAACACATGCACAGGAAAATAGACAGATTTTCCGTAGATTTGCATTTTTTGCATATAAAGAATTACAGTTGATGAAATAGTCCAATAAATGTTTGATTGTAAAATAATAAGCAATTGGTTCACAATTTTTATTTAAAGATGTAAGCAACAAAATCTAAAATGTTTGGATGTAAAGAGATTGCAAGCAAGAAAAAATATTTTTCTGATCCATCACTTTAATTCCAATATAAATAAAATATATCATTTACAAAAGATACATTAATATTGTAATCTCAGTAATTTAACATGAAGGAAATGTAATAAAATTTAAAAAATATAGTTGAAAATTTATTTTTTTTGGAATAACAGAGCATCGGTTCAAAAATATAATAACTGTTTAAAGAGTAAAATAAAGAAATATTTTATGGTTTACTAATTCCATATTCTAAATTTTATAATTTATCCCTGTCAATAATTCAGATGTATTTTTCTTTATTGAGCAATTCTGCGTTTTGTCGTTAAAATGTGATGTTATATTTTAGTTTTTATTAATAAAAGGCATTCTATTTGTTTATTATCTGTAATAAAAATGCACAAAACAACGAGTGAGAATCTAACCTTTCTTTATATGAATAAATAAATTTAATATGCATCAGAATATATTTTAAAGAATTTTTAAATTTCAGCATACACTTTATCCTATTCTTTCGTATACACTAGTCAGTTAGACGCTACACAGCAATGAGTTAAAAAAGTACTTTTTATTGCAATGTGTTTGAAAGAACAAGACCCAGTTTCGTCAACGGATAAAAATATTTTTGCTCATTTCAAATAAAACTAAATTATCAGTATACACTGAGTTCTGATAAGTGGCAGGATAACTTAGTAATTTAAATTCATTTTAAAACGTAGAAATCAATATAATACAATCCAAAATTATATGTTTTATGTCCTTCTACTTTTTTATGCATTTAATAAATTTGTATCATCTGCAAAATAAAAATAATTTATGTAATGAAACGTGACTCGATATCTTTTGTGGTAACATTTGAGTTTAAAGAAATGATGTCGGTCAGAAATTTTTTGAATTGTTAGAAATATTTTGTTCGAATTTATCATCATTAGGAACAATTTCATGAAACATAAGCAACCACAGTATATGTTATCTAATTATAAATGTATTCAATCTTCTCTCAGATATATTTGTCCTTTACTTGAAGTTTTGCCACATTATTATGCTGTAACCTATTTTCTGAATACGCAATGTACTATAAAGGTCAAGATTGTATTAAGTAGAATGTTAAGATCCAAATGACTGATGAAAAACAATGAATTGTCAGTATAAAGTTAATTTCTTCGTGTGTTTCCGAACTTCGTTCTTATTTTAAAATGATTTTTAAACTTATATATCAGGTTTTATTACTTAAAGTCAATAAGATAACTTTAATTATTTTTAAGATAAGTATGCCAAAAATACGCTAAGATATATAAAGTATACCGTAAGAGGATCAATGTGCTTGTGCTGTCTCTCTGAGTGAAACAAATCTAGAATATTTTCGTAGATGGGTTTAAAATTAATTTCGTTAATGCACCTGGGTATGCTTAACAATAACATGCATTTTTCAGAATTGTATCATGCGAACATCAATTGATAATAATCACGTTTTTGGAATTATTAAATTGTTACCAAACATTTTTTGGAGACAATGAGGCCTTGAGCAGACTATTCCAGCTTCCATCTCAAACTTCATCATCAAACATCCATAATATATTTTTGTCCATTATAAAATTATCCCATTTTTAGATTATTTCTCCATGTACTTGATCTTGAAATATTTACATGCCATAAACAGTGCCAAATAATATGAATATCTTTCACTCAAAATAAATTCACCGGAAATTATTTGGGTTATTTTCTTCTAATTACGTAGCAATCCCAATTGGAATGTAGTGTTGTAACAATTAAAACCGTTTTTTTAATTAGAAATTTAATTAAGCGTAATTTTAATTAAAGTAAAGACGCAATTTGCTGGATTCCTAACTTCTCCATTCAAAGATTTCTAAGAATAAAGTAAGGTCTTTGAGAAGTGATATGGAACAATTCTTATGTCATTTAATGAATCGGAACAAAGGCTTTTCTTGAAAGACTTTAATCATTCTTCTAACAATGCTGGATATATAATAATGGTGACGATTTTTCTAGTAACAGTTACTTCGTCTACTTGGAAGGAAAAAAGTTATAATAAGGAATGGATTAGTAATTTGTGCCAAATATCAGAAACTGAAATTAAAAATTACTTTTATCGAATATCCGGATGACAATCTTCATAAAGATACTTACAAAGGGATATATAATTTCCATTAACATTGTTAAATAGTGCGCAATGAAACTTTATTTAATAAACTGTTATGTATTGAAAAAACTGACAAGATAAGCAGCAGAAACTGACATAAGTAGTATTGTAAGCTAAGTGATATAAATACGAGCCAACAATTCAATTACCTTAATTTTTCTGTAGATCCGTTAATAGCATTTAATAACATTTAATAACATTATTAATGGAATATTTGGTTTTCAGAAATGTTTAGCATCGTCAGAAATTTTTGTCATTTTTGCGTGTTATATTGATATTATATAATTGCAAATTTGTATAGCTTTTTTCTTAATAATCTATTACATACAGAACATTTGTGTGTACGAAAGAAACGAAGAGAAAGGTTCTTTTGATTAAAAGTGCTTGATTTTTAAGAAAAAGAATAAGAAGTCATATTACTAGGTATCCTTCCTGCAGTATTTGAAACAAGAAAGCATTAAAAAAGTAAGAAATATTTCAATGATTTATCAATTTTGAAATTAAATTTAAATGAGTTTAATTTAAATAGCTTCCTTTGCTGTGGTTGTCTGGAAGCGATGCTTGAAAACCTTTGGGAAATTTCAATACAAATATCTAATGAAAAGAAATCCAGGTCTATAAATACCAATCTGACTTGATTTGAAAGCACGTTCAGTAAAAGAAAATTATGACTAGTCAGTATTGGTAATTTAAAATAATCTGATTGACTATTGAATGAATAAATCTTTAATATTTTTTAATATTAAAATTAAATGCAACAACATTTTCATTTTAGATTTTTATTTTACATTTTGATGTCGAAATTAATTAAATATTCGTAGCAGAAGAGTGAATGAATTAAGTTTATTAATTAAGACTGTAATTATATCTTCCAGTAGAACCAAGTTGCTAGAAATTACTAAAGGTATAGGTTCTTATTTCATTAAAATTCTTAAGCACCACTCTTTAAATTCATTTTGATAAAAAGCTTTTATATAAGAGTAAATGTTATTTGATATAAATTTTATGAGCTTATTATGTGAAAACTATTTTCGTCTTACTTTTCTGTTTGGATAGAATGAGCTAAATCTTTTTTGGAAGCTACGATACATACCTTTCTCATTAAATACAGGAGATTACACAAATTAGCCAAATATATTTCGACATTCTTATTGGAGATGGAAATGTGAACTTCTGTAATTTAACCCTGATGGTTTACATTGTTAGGCTATAAAGAGATGCGAATTCAAATTCTGGCTTTCGTCAAAGGGAACAAGTACTTTGAATTCCTAGCCTAGAGGTTTGGGTTTTCTTAGATCAACTACATGGAAATGAATTCCGATAACATCAATTACCACAGAAAATCTGATGAGTAGTAAAGCATCGACTCTTCAATTCAGTTTCTTGAATACTGTGATTTTGAGATATATAAGTAGTGCATCTTACGAAGCAGAATATGCGAGTAATTATTCTTCAAGATTTTCCCCTTTAACTTTTTAACCATCTGTGAACATAAAAGATTTGTTGTATTGTATGGAAAATCTAATGAGTTCTGATCTAAAATTATGATTCAAGTTAGAAGTTCACATGAATTTGTGTGAATATGTTTTGGTTATCTAGAAATTTGGTTTAGTTTTAGTTATATTAACGTCCCGTTTTGAAGCAACACGAGGGCTATTTTGGGACGGACCTCGTAATTTTGAACCTCGGTCAGATGACGAGGACGACACCTGAGCTGGCACCCCCTCTCCAAACTTCCACGCCACACCAACGGGAGGACGTTTGACCACTACGTATGATTTAACGTGCAACAGTCCCCATACACGGCGGATCTTCAGTGGAATCGGGTCTCGAACCTGGAGCCCTCCGGCCCCAAAGCCGAGACCTTACCACTAGGCCACCGCGGCCCGGTTATCTCGAAATATCATGTTTGAATTTTGTTTATTCGTAGTTTTAGTAATGTATAGTCAAATATAATCTGGAATCAGTCGCGTTATTTTTTGAAACATATTATACCAGGCTTATTTAAAATCCAACATTGGTATCATTTTTAGCTTTTTAGAATTTATTTAACTTCAATACAATACTGTTGGAATCTGAAAACATTAAAGCAGTTTGAAATTATAAGCTAACGAATTTAATAAACCACCGAAGCTAATATCACAAAATTGCAGTTTCCTCGGGGAGATACTTGTGCAAGTGGACGGTGGAGTGGAGGCTTTAGAGTAAAATTGTAAATAGTAATATTGTTTTATATTTATTACAAAAAAACCTTAAATTTTGTGTAAAAATCGTTTTTTCGTTAAAAGTGGTAAAATTTCACATTTCATGGGAGTAATAATTATACTAAACGCTCAGTCAGATCAGATTGATTATAAATTGAAATTCTTAAAAAGCGGCCAAATTCGCTGCTTTTATCTAAAAGATTTTAAATACCAAAATACTTCTTTTATATTTGAAAATAATTTAAACGATTGGAATTGCATGTTTGCATTATCTAAGGTTTATAATCTGAGAGTGTGACTTCCCTCTATATGTGAAACAAAATTCAGAAAAGCAATGCAAAAGAGAGAAAATGTAAGAAAAAGGGAATACAAAAGATTGAAATTAAAAAAAAGAAATGCACTATCTCAAAGAATGCGCCTCGCTTGGCAATTCATTTGTGCAGTGACTACTTTACGAAAAACGAGAAAGAGAAAAAAAAGAGAAGATAAATTTATATAAATAGATAAAATTACTGTAAAACATATGAGAAATGTTAGCAGAGAGAAAATTTCAGTTTGAATCGCTTAAAAATGGTGTTTTCTGTACTAAATGTTAGGCATTAGTTAGAAAACATTGGCTTTCCGCAATGCCACGAAACAACCACAAGAGGACATATTAAACAAAAACACAAAAATTTAATAGAATGCCAGACTAAGTATTTATTTTCTTTTGCGAAACTACAGTTTATAAAAATTTCTGAAGTGCTAATTTATTCCTAATAAAAATTATGTGCACATTATTGAAGTTTCATAAAATTATCTATAAAATCTAATATCTACAAAATCTATCTAATTATCTACAGAATTTATCTATATCTGTCAAGATGTTTAATGAAATGTTTAAGCACAAATTATTTAATGTATCGAAATAAATTATTATTTATATAAGTTTCCTTAATTAATTTTGGGCGATTAAATATCATAAAATATACAGACTATTAAAAAAGGATAAGTAATCGGAAAATGGAAATGAAATGGCTTTAGAGTATAGATAAGGAGTCAATATATTTATATTTTAAAAAAATATTATATTTAAAATTTAATTTCATTCTATGTATACTTTCATCTCTGAAAGTTGAAGTTGAGAGATTTAATTAAATGCAAAGTGGAAGAATTAAAACTTAAGATTTTCAGATAAAAATAAAGATGGAATTATTTTTGAAAGAAATATCGGCATGTTTACACGACAGTTTATTCAAAAAATTAATAATTCCATTGCGATTGGGATAGGAAGAATATAAGGTTACCTAGAATTCGGCATCAAAACGTTTTCTGAGAAATCATCCTGAGCTAATCAAGTTAATGCATTCGTAGAAGGACTATCGTTAAAAGATCTTTATTCCTGGAATTTATTTAACTTGTTTTCAGTTTATCCAATAAAATTAAACGTACATATGGAATTAAAATGTTTTAAAAGAAATGCCATATCTTATGATAAAAAAATTAAATTGTTGGAATTGGAGAGAAATTAATGGATCTTAGGAAATGAGGAACGAAAGCTTTTAGTATGCACATATTTCTCTACGTATATATTAATGTCAAAAAATAAATCAAACGTATGCAGAAGAATATATTGAAATTAAATCATGCCTTTCTAAAAAGAGAATTTTGTGTTGTTTTCTAAAAGGATGCATGATGAATTTCATTAAGATGAAAATAGTAGATTGTATGAGTAACATACATTTTTACAATATTTGTTCGGTCGCTGCTTGATAAAATCTAAAATTCATCATTGAACGTTTTTTTGTATTAAAAAATCTCAAAAGAAATTGTGATTTTTATTCAATTCATTAGTTCAAAGCAAAAAATATGATTATTTATTTTGACTATAGCTATGTAGGCAATATGAAGTGATTCAGAAATAAAATTTTTTAATTAATATTTATTACATAAGAACCTTACATGTAGGTTTTAAAATTCGATTTACAGCCATTTTTACGCACCTTCCGGTTTCTGTTTAGTAAATTGGAGTTACTATCGAAGTTATAAAGTCTGACTACCTGAATAATTTTGAAGCAAATGTTAAAAAGATGTTAAAATACCATTTAGTTTCGTATTAAGATTTTTGGTACGATAAATAATGTCAATCTTTAATTAACCATCCTTAATTGATTTTTTTGCACGAGATATCTAATTAATAATGAATTTTTTAAAAAAATATTATTGAAAAAATAAGTCTTCATATTTCATTTTCTTCTTCATGTTGAAATATTTGAATACTCGAAGTAAAGAAAATAATCTTAACATATAATATAATTTATTAACTTTATATATATATATATATATATATATATATATATATATATATATATATATATATATATATATATATACTTTCTATTTGTATATGTATATATGTATGATTATGATAATATAACTTATTATTAACTTATAATAATAATATAAGTTACTTTCGAACTGCTACAACTATCTCTCTTAAATTCAAGCAAATTTTCTGACGAAAACTTTGATGTGAAAATTGAAAAGAACAATTATTTACAAAATGGGATTTGTTTCAGTTTTTTAAAATGGGAAAAAACTTCATTTTTTTATTTTACTTAAGAGGATAAATGCATTTCTGTCTCAAGTTTGTTCTAATTTAAAAGAAAAAAATAACGCCAGTTCAAATGTTTGCTTTTTCCTTGCAGGAGTACAGATTGTGCACATTTTTTAAAGGCTGCATACGCATTTATGTATTGATTTGATACATTTTGTGATTTCTTCTGATTATGATATGCCAAAATATTCTCAACTGAAAAAGAAATAATCTTAATTACGATCAACGAAAAAGGTTTTGTATGGATAGACTTAATTTTTTCCCTAATCCTTTCAGAATACATCATTTTCTATTTACTAAAAATGGAAAACATATGCACTTTATATACGTTAATGTTTCACATGCATTTATCAAAACTTACTCAATATTGAATTTAAAATATTTATATAAAACGTTTCTACTATTACTTGCTTTCAGCCTTTAGTCTGCATCAACTATGTTCTATAAATTAACTATTATAAAAAGAGCCTTTTCAATATTGCAGCAGAAGAAACCTGTCTATATCATTTTCGGTATAACTTTCTACTAATTAAGTTTGCTTCAACTATCATATCGAGAATTCTGGTTTAAAAAAGCAAGATAATTTAAACTACTCATCTATATTCACAAATCCAATATTAAAATTTAGAGCGCCAAACAATGCCTCTAGGAGGGTTTCCGGCATTTCCAAACTTCCAATATTTTTATTCTAAAGGTCGCATTTAATTCACTGGGACTTATTTTCGATTCCAGCGTGAAACAAGGAGTTAATTACCCGAATCGACCCATAATAACGCTATCAGTTCCTCCGACAGGGAGCAGATAATTGAAAATTTTCCAATCATAATTTATGCGCACTTGATTAACTCAAAACTCCTCACTTCGCCAACCGAACAAATACAGTTAATTATTCATGCGTACAGCCCAACCGCAGAAAATCTTTCTGCGAACCATCACAGTGGTCCTAATGACGCTGACTTCAGGACCGACCTCTATTAGAGACAAGCGATGGCACTGGCCGCGAGAGGGCGCTGGTTCCGAACCTCACCATTCATTGTAGCCTGCAGCCTTCCGTAGGCAATTTTAATGAGGTGCATATTCGGCCCTCTGCTAATGAAAATCCAAACTTAGCTTTTGGATCGAACGAGGCTTTCACCCTTCGCCTTGGACGTGATTAAGCGTATTTACTTTACAAATGACGGGTATTTGAAGGTAGTCCAGAAATCTGGAATTCGTTGACCATTCTGCTCTGTATTGCCATTGATTCGGAACACATTTCCATTTTATGACCTCGAATCTGATTTAGCTCCTGCATTGCAAAATGCTGCGCTCAAATAAACCATCAACAAATTATATCTGTAATGCCCAAATGTATTAATCAGAAGCTCAACACAGAAAATTGATTTGTTTCCTCATTAGCAATTGGATGGCATGATATAAAACTGATTCTGAATTTAAATCATAAATACAATTGCTGATAATAATTTGCAGTTGCTAGCTATATTTCCTTATTCCTTTTCTAAAAAATATTTGTCCACATCTATATATATAATTCTCTTACGTGGCGACAAAAAAAGGTCGAATTTCTTAATCACCGTTTGGCAACAGCTCGCACGTTTGATTTGTTTACATCCGCGGAAAGTCCGAAGCCGCTTCATGTGATCACGTTTATTGAAAACTATTTTTAGTAGTTGGAAATTTGTAAAAATAATGAATTTAAGTCGTGCTGTCGGATATATTATCCGAAATGAACAAAAGCGAACTGAACGGGAGTCCACATAATATGCAACAGAATTATCAAGATGCAATGGCTATGGTACGCAAGTTTGGTAAACCAGATCTCTTTCTGACCTTTACTTGCAACCCATCTTGGTTTGAAGTTTTAAATTGCATGGAGGGAGTACAACGTCCTGAAGACCGACCTGATATTATTATACGTGTATTTAATATGAAATTAAAAGAACTTTTAGAAGGTATTTGCAAGCATGGATTATTTGGAACTGTTTTGACCTATATTTATGTTATTGAGTTCCAAAAGCGAGATTTGCCTCATGCCCACATTCTTCTAACATTAGATTCAGAAAGCAAAATTCGCACTAAAGATGACATTGACAAGTTTGTGAGTGCAGAACTTCCAGATCCTTGCACTGATCTTAGACTCTTCCAAATTGTGACAAAATGCATGGTACATGGCCCATGTGGAACTATAAATATAAATTCTCCATGCATGAGAGATGGACAGTGCTGCAAAAGTTTTCCGAAACAATTCAAGGATGATACAGAGGAAAATGTTAATGATACCCTATTTATCGCAGAAGAGCCACTGAACCTGTCCAGGTAGGGAAATATTCCATCGATAACAGATGGGTTGTCCCCTATAATCCTTGGTTGCTTAAAAAATTTAATGCGCATATTAATGTTGAAGTTTGTGCCTCAGTTAAAAGTGTCAAATACTTATATAAATATGTATACAAAGGACATGATGCAGCCTCGGTCAAAATACAAAAAGAAGGTGCTCTGGATCATGATGAAATTTTAAGTTTTTTTGAAGGTAGGTATGTTATTGCACCTGAAGCCATGTGGCGTTTAAATGAATTTAATTTGTCGCATAAATTACACACTGTAGTGCACTTAGCTGTGCATTTACCACAGCAACAGCCGATTGTGTACCAAGACGGTCAAGAAGCCCAAGCAATTGAACGAGCTGCTTTAAGAAAAACAACACTAACATCATGGTTTGAACTAAACAAAAATGATCCTTCAGCTCACAACATTTCTTACTCAGATATTCCACAATATTATGTGTTTGATAAGAGTACCACAAATTGGAAGAAGCGACAACGTGGTAGACAAAATGTTATTGGGAGACTGCCAGTGGTTAGTATACTGGATACTGAGAGGTACTATTTGAGGATGCTACTACTGCGCAAGTCTGGGGCCATTAGTTTTGATGATACTTTGACCATAAATGGATTAAGATGCATTACATTTCAACAAGCATGTCAGGAGAATGGACTTCTTCGAGGTGACCAGCAGTGGCATGATGCTTTGAATGAAGCTGCACAATTTCAATCTCCGAGACAGTTGCGCATGCTGTTCGCAATGATTTGTGGCTTTGGAGAAGTGGAGGATGTTCCAGATTTATGGGTGCAGCATCAAGTTTCACTTTGTGAGGACTTTGTGCATCGTTATTCTGAGCAGACTGGACCTCACTATGCACTTGCAGATATTGAGGAACTGCTTACATCCTACAATTTAAGTCTCCAAAAACTGCATCTACCAACTGTAGATTTGCCTGCAAGTGTTTTGGAGAGAGCGAACTTTGATGTTGTGGAAGAGCAGGCTAAAGCTAATAGTTATACTATGCAGTTAAATAGTGAACAGCGGAATGTTGTGGAAATCTTATTAAGTGCAGTGTACAACAACGCTGCAGATACACCCAAGTATTATTTTTTAGATGGTCCTGCTGGGACAGGAAAAACTTTTGTTTATTCAACTTTGCTTCACACAATACGTGGTAGAGGTGATGATGTTATTCCTGTTGCATCTACAGGTATTGCTGCAACTCTATTAATAGGGGGGGGAGAACAGCCCATTCTGTTTTTAAAATTCCAATTGATTTAAATGCAACATCTACTTGCAATTTGAAGCCTAATACAAAAGAAGCTGACATGTTACTGAAAACAAAATTAATTGTGTGGGGTGAAGCACCCGTGACACATGTTCATGCTTTCTTAGCTGTTGATAGACTTTTACAAGATCTCACAAAATGTAAAGAACCGTTTGGGGGCAAAGTCATTCTACTGGGTGGAGATTTTCGCCAAGTTCTTCCAGTAATTTTAAGAGGTTCAAGAACATTAACTGTTGCCAGCTCCTTAAAAAAACACGCTCTTTGGTTGAAATTTCATAAGTTATATCTGACAAAAAATATGCGTGCCCTTGAATCTGAAAGGGATTTTGGTGCTTGGTTGTTGGACATTGGAGAGAAAAAAAGTGGCTCAACGATTCAGTTGCCTTTGCAATGCTACCCTTCAATACAAGACCCTATACATCAATTGTACAATGATATAGATTTTTCCAGTGTGACCCCACAGGAGCTTAAAGGTCGAGCTATCCTTACTGTTAATAATGAGCTATCCATGGAAATCAACAATAAAGTGTTGGAATTTATGCCGGGAAATGAAACTGTTTATAAAGCAGTTGATATGATCATGAGTGAAGATCTTCAAGATCAATTGACATTTCCTGAAGAATTTTTAAATTCTTTGACACCAACTGGTTTGCCTCCATATGAGTTAAAGTTGAAAATAGGTTGCATTATAATGCTGTTGAGAAATTTAGCTCCCTCTAAAGGATTATGCAATGGTACACGCCTAATTATCACAAAATTGCAGCAAAACATTATTCAGGCAAAATCCATTGATGGTACAGAGACGTTTCTCATTCCCCGAATCCCTTTGATTCCATCTCAGACTAACATGCCTTTCAAATTTAAACGTAGCAATTTCCCATTCGTTTAGCCTTTTCCATGACAATTAATAAGTCGCAAGGCCAAACTTTTGAAAAGATATGTTTGGTGCTCAATGAGCCGGATTTTAGTCATGGACAACTCTATGTTGGCTTATCAAGAGCACGATCTTTTGAATCTGTTCCTGTGGTAGCTCCAAAATGTGAAATATTTAACTGTTTATGAGGAAGGTTTCTGTGATTGATTGTCAAGTGTATTTTTTTGTACTGCATTTTTAATTTGTTTCAGAGTTGTATATTATTTTATATCTGAGTGGATTGAACATACCTGCTTTGA
>BGPR01002213.1:78014-163007 GCA_013235015.1 Araneus ventricosus | reverse complement strand
ACAATTTATGTTTTCGTAGAGCACGATCTTTTGAATCTGTTTCTGTGATAGCTCCAAAATGTGAAATATTTAATTGTGTTTATGGGGGAGGTTCTTGATGCTTTCACTATATAAAAAACGGCCCTTTTCAGGGCCAAAAAATTTTATTCCTTCGTTATTAAGGTGAAAGCATTATAAGGAAATCAGCTTTACTTTGTAAGTTTTATTTGAAGACAAATAAATTTTTTGAGGGTAAAAAATTTTATTCTGTGCTGATTTAAGTTAAAGCATCAGAAGCAAAATAAAGCTGATTCATATATATATATGAAGATTTTAGAATAACTTCTAGGACACACAGTGTCTTTATTATAGCGAGCGAAGCGAGCAGGGTTTGCGTAGCAAACCTGGGAGGATTGCAACGCAATCCTTCTGGGGGTTGGCGAGCTTTAGCGAGCAGGGGGCAGAGCCCACTAGTTTTTATATATTTCACCTGGAATAGTGGTGTGTGAGGTCGATGGGTATTTGTTTTCATTAATTCAATTAATTTCTACAAGTAACTTAATTCATAACATTCGCACACACATATTATTGGTATTGATATTGAACAGATTATAAATTTAAGATCGAATCTGATTTAGAGATCCCTCATTGCAAAAATTGCCATGCAATAATCTATCGGCAAATGAACTCCTCAACCTAGAAATGTGTGAATTAGTAGTTAAAAGAGAAGATTCTCTAAGTATGAGCAGTTTGTTTTGCACCGAGAAATTGATTGTGTATCTGAATTCCGCGTAAAATCATTTCAGAAATTTGTTTGACTAGCCCTAATTTAGTATCCTTCTTGTGTATAAATTCATACCTGTATATGATACAAGTATCAAAAGTAAATTTTTAAGCAATCATTTAATACTTATTATTTTTTAAAGAGAAGACATGATAATCTAAAGTTCGAAAATTTTACTCAAATTTATATCATACATTAATATTTTTAGCGAAATATCATTTGCTATCTTGCAGACTTTGGTGCTTTTTTTTATTTGACGCAAGAATTTAGAGAATATTTACATAATTATTATTTTGACTGTCATCTATATATTTGTCATCTATTTTAATTATGGTAAGTTTATATATTAATTGGTAAGTTTTAATATTAATTAGCTTTATCTTCCTATAATTTTCTTAGAAACTACCATTAACTTTAAATTTTTTGAAATGTCCACAAAGACCAACTTTCTTACAAAAATTGGACCTTTTTTAACTCTACATGAGTGAACTAAAGAAAATAATATCTTCAAAATGCTTTGATACATGTAAATTGCAAATCACTTTTCTGTTACTTTTGCTTGTTCTCTGGAGGAAAGTAATAAAATCAACCAGTAAATTACTTTCTTCGAATTACGTATCCGTATTACAATAACACTTCAATAGAACAAATATTGACTGTTAAATCGTCATTGAAGTAATTTTTTTTAAATACTTAAATGCTGCTTATATAGCGTTTTTCTTAAGAAATAAGTAACCAGAAATGCCGAAATCTATTTTCAACACAACTGTCTTTTACATGAGTTATTTTAAATGTCTTTAGGTGGTGCCTTATTTAACTCTTGAAATGGAAGTTCATGACAAAGTATTAAATTTATTGACGTTATATTTCCAGTAAATCTGTAAAAATATCTGTGATTTAGCTGAAACCGTATCCCGGTGGTCGAGATCATATTAAGGCTGTTTCTTTGGTTCCCTCATTCCTCAGACTTTCACCAAATCGAGAATCCGTTAGAGCATCTCAACCTCTCCGAACTTCAGCACCAGCAGCTCCACTGGAGATAGTACAGCTCCTTATTCTTCTGAAAACATTTCAGACCATGTTTAGCCATCCATCCAGTCGAGTTACTGTCTGAGTCGAGGGTCTGAGGGTTACTCTGGTTATTAACTAATGGTCATATTAATATGACTCGGTACTATATAACCTTTACATCCACATGCAAAGCTCAAATGTTATTTCTCGTGTGTGGATCTAGAAACACCAAGCAATATCGAAACCAATTGGAAATACTCAGAACTTAGGCTATGAAACTTCATGAATTTTTAAAGCAACATAATGATATCTCTGCATTACCAATTTAGAATTGTGTCGCTATTTATTTCATCTATTTTATTCAAGAAGAAGCAATAAAAACATTCATACCACCATTCTTCAGTTGAGATGCTATTCTTTGAGGAACTAATATAAAATATAAATCTATCGCTCCACAATCCATAAATATTTTTCCTTCTTGGATAATCAATGGTTTTTATTATCTAAATTCCTTCAAAAATTTCTCTAAATCTGGAACAGCAGACTTAATTTGCCAGAAACTGTTCTCTAAAAGTAGGGCATTTTACCATATTTTTATACCAGTTTACACCAATGGATCCAAATCTTCTGGCTCCATTGGATCCCTCTGGATCTTAAGGATCCAAAGCTCCGACATGTCCCCAACCCGTGATTGTGCCATATCCTTTTTTATTATTATGCTGACAAATTATCCTTTTTGAACATCGAATTGATTTCTTTAAGTCAAATGCAGATTTATTATTGTCACTGTCAGGAAATACATCGCACTCTCACATTTTCTAATTGTTAAAACCCTTTGGATTTTATTCTCTGATTCAGAAATATCTCGGCTCTTTGATTGATGTTTTTGAATTGAATATAATTCATACCGTCATGGCATTAATGTTTTAAAAATTTTGCCTAATGTCTTTTTCTAAACATTTTGACTTTATTTCACCTCATTTAGGACAAGCAGAATTTTATGTTTTAGTCTGGCTCACTATAACCAACTTGTGGCTCTTACATAAATAAACTAAATAAAATCAAAACTCATTAATGAATATAATATGTAAAATAGAAAAAATGAGTTTTTATTAATTTTAAACATTTAAGTACAATTGAAGAATTGAGGATTTTCTGTAGGGTTTAAATGCTACATTCTCCTTTCGAGAGGAATTAAAATATGCGTGAAGAATGAAAATGTAACAGCAAACAGTTGCCGGCATCTAATCATTATAAAGTGAATATGTTTCAAATGGCGTAGAAAATGTTTGAAAATTTAAAAAAAAAATATTATGTCCACCTAAAACAAAAGAAGAGAAATTGATAAAATAAAAACAGAATTTCAAACTTCCTGCCTTTCTCTTTTACAACACTTTTTAAGCAGTAAAATTTTTCTAAAAAATAGAATGCCAAAAAATACAAGCTTAGAGACTTAGGCAGAATAATTTTATACGAATATCATGAAACTAAGAGGAACATCTAGTCGCAAGAGGCAAGATACACAAATTTAGGAAAAGAAATGAAACCGCCTCCACTTGTGCTATGAGATAAGGATAAATATTGAGATTAAACAGGTGTATTATGCTGCTATATAAAAGAATTTACTACGAATAAAATATCCAGTTCACTCACGAAAATAAAAAGTATTTCAGGGCATTCAAAAAATGTAATTTTCCTGAAAGTTTCAAATTACACCTTTTCCACATCATATATGTGTCAAGATAATAATAAAAAAAACTGAACAGTAACAAATGAACAAACTTGAGAAGAATTTGTTTTTATTAAAAAAACTCATCTCTTCCATTAGTGGATGATCACTTGCATCTAAAATGAGTGAAATGCAGTAAGTAGTGGATTTGATGAATGATTTTTGGAACTGAAATTAACACTAGAATATTACATCTATAACTGAAAGATTGGTTGCTTAAATGCTGAAATATAAGATTGCATGGCTTGATTTATCGAGTTCAATGTACGATATGATGTATTCGAAGAAAATGTGATTAATTTTACAAAATGTAAAAAAAATTCAGAAATTAAATCTTTTTTTAAAAAATTGCAAGTCGGCAACACTCAAACTATTATCAGTAAGATACGTGAAATAGTACCTAATTGTTCCTTTCACAAAGATAAATCAAAGAAATCTAAAAGGAATTAGATAAAATTATCTGTTTAACAGGTTTTTTTTTAAATATTTTTTAGAAATATATCTAGTCTATAAGATATTCATATGCTCAATTTAATTCTTTTTTCAAAATTATGAGACAGCAAACAGTGAGCTGATAGTAATAGATATTTGAAACTCAAAAATGTTTAATTGAATCATGAATAAAAATCCATAGCTTTTTTAGAGAAGTGATCAACTCTTTCAAGGCATTTTTTCCAAAAGAATTCTAGAAATAAAATTTTTTAATGTTATCTGTTTAAACATTTCTTATTTTTTGATAATTACGAATCTTCTTTTCATCTTTTTTAAATTCGTTAAAATTACATTATGTTCTTTATCTGTAAGATCCGGTGTTTGCTTCATTAATTTTAAATGTGTTTGACTTGAATTATGTTTAAAAAATTGTCACGATTTAGAGAATTAAATTTATATTCAAAACATTTTGCTTACTAAAAAGTGGCAAATTGAATTTTTTTTCTCCCTTTTGAATAATCGTTTGGCGAAAAAATATATAATGTCATTTTGATGCAACGGTTTGAAAACGAGTTTCAATAGGAAAATAATTAGATTTTTTTATTTTATTAATTTCCTCAACGGAGCGAAGTAATCATATTATCGAAAGAATGTTTGCTTTCAAAACTCTTTATTTTTTTAAACTTTAAATCACATCAGTCGTTCATTATCGAACTTTTTTTTGCATTTTTATTTCGAAGAGAGCAGATAATTATTTAGTATGGAGAGAAATTTCCTGTTTAATGGCTTAAGGGCATACATATTCAACGATATGATTTATTGAAAATAAAATGATTGCTCTGTTTCTGAATCCTTATAAAAAGTATTTATTAATAATTGCATTTTGTAAAGTGTTTACATTATTAACAATCTCTCTGCACATAACGTAAAATTAATATGGTTTTAAATGTGACACAATAACTGAGGAATGAAATTAATTTTTAATAAATTAGATAAAATAATCAAAGACACAAAGGAAGTGGACAAATGCTAAGGGCCATTTTTAAGATGCAAAAAAGTTTTATATTTAATAGAAATACAGTGGAGCGCAATAAGTTGCGGAGAATCGTGGGACATACAATCGTCGGAAGTTACATTTTACTGTGAAGATTCGGTCACTAGGACATTTAGGGGACCGTTCACAAATTGAGAATATTCTTCATAAAATTGGAAAACATCTTATGAAAAGATGAAAAAGGGAACGAAATTTATATATAAGTATCTCACACTATCGATCTTCATGGCTATTTTTGAAGTTATCGTTTATTTGTTGTATGCCTATTAGTTAACAGAAAATTAATTAATGGATTTTTTGGGGGGCCATAGAAGAATTCTTAACAAACCGTTTTGTTGTCAGAAAGCATCAATAACAATCAAAATCAACATTTGATGATACATACAGATAAAAACATACTTCCTCAGTAAGTAGAGAGATAAAATTTAAACACATATATGATAAAGTTTGAACTTGAACGTGTTGAAAACTTTTATAGTTTTATTGCATTCATCTCATTCCTAAGTAAATATTTTATTTCTAAGACATGAAAGCACAATTTACACATGACAGACAGAATGTTTTTGGTAAGATAATTACTCTATTGACGAGAATTGATATATTTTTTTTAATGTTATTAAAACATATTCTATAAGTAGAGTGATATATAATGAGAGATTTTCTAACAGTTTGGGCATTTGAACAATAAAATATGAATCATATTATTTTAATTTTAACTGTAAGTTTAAAAAAAAATATCTCAAATACTTTTCTTTTTTCTGATAAATTCCTTTTCTTCTGGGTAGATTTTTGTATCATGTTTTAATTACTCAGTTAATTAATTTTAAAAAATATAAGAATTATATAAGATGTAAATTCTATTTAATTTCAGTTTTAACTGTGCCTGTGCATGAATTGTTTAAATCACAGCATGCGAAACATTCATGTTGATGTGTTTTAATAATTATCAACTCTTCCGACGCCATAATTATTAAAACACATCACAGATTGTGATGAGATACCTTAAATATCTCTATTTTAATGAGAACATCTATACTTTTAACGGAATTCCAGAAGATTTTATTTCATAATATTTACTTTACTTATATATTTTCTCCTTTGATTTCCTTTAAAATTATTTGAACAAATATAAATTTGATTGTTTGCTAATTTTTGAAATTTATAGTTTAAATGTTTGATATTTATTTCATTTTTTGTGTAAAATGTTTTAATACGGATATGATTATTTCCCGTGCATAAAAGCATTAATAACGTTTTTGCTCAAACATGATATTACATATTTTCCTGGATTATCTTTCATGAAATTCTGATGGCAATTAACCTCAGTGGAAATAAATAAAAAAAATTTTCGATTACAGTTGCATCAACCGGTGGTATTATTTTTTAATTCTTATTTCTTCGTATTCTTACTTCTAATTAAATAGATTTGAATTTTATGGGTTGTGCTCTGTTATTTAAACAGTTCTCTTGAATGTTATTGCGTTGAAATTTGATTTTTTTATCAGCATCATTTTTACTAGAAAATGAACCGAACCCGTTTACCATTTATCATATATTCTATTGTACTGAAAAGGAACTAACACTATATTATTTTATTCTACTTTATTCTATGATTTTATTATTTCAAACACAAGATGCAGTGAAACAAACATGTTTCATCATTGAAAAATATTTCAACCATTTAAGAAGATATTGTACTCTGGAGAGTATTTTGTATACTAAACCATTTACTGGCTTGCATCATGCTTATATAATGAAAAGGTAAATAGTTGGGTGATAAAATATAATCTATCAGGTTTGTACAGTCTTATTCGCATTTTTAAAGACCTTTGAATATTTCTCCTGTATGCAATGTTTTCAAAAACATTGCTGTTATAAATTACTAGCCGTACGCGCACGGCGTTGCCCATGGAATCAGGACTTCAACAAAATGAAAAAAACGCCCACAATGACATGAAAAAGTTCTGAAAGCAAAACAAAGATACACATTATTGATTTTACCGCTTATTTTTCTTCGCGACAATAACATTTCAACTGTAGAAAAACAATACAGAGTACGTTAATCCGAAACAATATTAAAAAAATTTCAACGTGAAAATGAATATTATACAACACTCAAAGTATGCGAGACATAATCACGTTAAGACACTGCCAAAAATAATAATCGAAGTCATTCAGTTGAAGGTTATGACGTATCCTTCGTTCTGCACCATCAGCCAATGAAATTGCAACAACGCATCTTCGGAAGGATTCGGAGACACTTCCGCGGGAGAATGCTCGCTAGAACAAAATATCTTTCAACTGACCAGGAAAAAATTATTTTTTTAAAAAAGGAAAAATATATTCTAAATCCGACATAACTGTTCGATTTATTAGCTGAAAAAAATGAAAATAATAAAGTTATTAGAACGTCGGATGCAAAACTGATTATTTTAAAAAAAATTATAAAAATTCAGAAAGTTACGTTTGAAGCTCAAAACAAACTTCATTAGAACAAAAATTATTTGTTCTATCCGATGTTCCATTGATTGTTTTTCAACGAACATTAGAAAAAATACTATATCCATAAACGTGCCAAAAATGACCCAAAACATTAAATAAAAAGTGTTCTATATTGAATTTTAAAATTCCTGCTTCGAGGTGCATTGAGTCAGCTTTACGACCACCTGTGTACCAAATTTCATAGCTGTGAGTGCGATAGATTCGTCTGGACATCGAGCGCACGCATGCACACAAACATTGCCTTTATAAGTATAGATTCTAATTTTCTTTCTTTAGTTTAGGTAACGATAAACATTTTACAAATAATGTTTCAATATTTATCATAAAAAAGATGGAGTGAATCACGGAGTGAAAAATTACATTGATAATGCAGCAGTGAATTAATTCCCTGAAACTTATGATGAAATATTCGTTTTAAGGCAAGAAAACTAAAATAAATATACGTATTCCCAGAGATTAATCATAAAAATATGCTTTCAATTGTAACGAACATTTCGCTAATATTATTTATATATTTGCATTTCATTGATTATTTTCTCTTATCTTCAAAATAGATTCTTTAATTGGATTTTTGAAAGTAATCCCTACTTTAATTGTCTTTTTTCCATTGGAAAATATTTCCAGTGTCTAATTTTTGAACTGTGAAATAATGGAAAAGGAATAAATACTTTGTAAATCAGAAAAGCAAAGCAATACAATGCTATTTTTTGAGATTTTACAAATAACCGAATGATTAAAAAACGACACTTTTCCGCATTTGCTTTTATCCCTATAATTCTTACGAACTATAAATGATTTTATGAAATAAATCTGCATTTATATTATGCAATTGTATGTTCTTTCGACAATTTTCTTTCACATATTTATTGTTCGGAAAATGCACTAATACAAAATATGAATCATCTGACATTTTTTAAAGTTTTAAATGAGGACAAAATCTGCTAGTTCTTTATTATTGAAAGTTTTAGAAAATGTTATCTGATTAAACTTAATTGAAGAAAGCACGAAATCTTTGTGGAGAATATAAACAGGGTGAATACCTATATCTTCATATGGCGACAAACTCGATAGAGGAAGCAAGCATTGTAGAAGTAAAATTTCAATCTATTATAGTAGCCTTGTGCTATCATATGTGTTTGAATCGCTGTTTTCATAACAGAAAAACGTAGTCTTTATAGATGGTGACTCATAAACTACGGCAGATTATGGAACAAAATATGTTGCAAAAGTGTAGAGTATCACTGATTAAGCTCTAAATCATCCTTTACACATACTCCTCTACTCGCAATCTTTTGTATGCCCCGAAAAGCAAACGATCATCATAAACGCGACACAAGATGAGCGAAGGTGCTTTATGTTTTAAGACGGAGAGAAATTTATTAACAAAAATATTTTCAATAAGATTTGAAGAAAAGAAAAACATTAAAAAATCTTCATGTCATTCATTGTATAAATTTGTGTTCGAAGTGACCACCGTTGGGTCAGCTTCTAATTAAGTTACTAGCCGGTGTATAGTATCTTTCTGTGCTAAATCAACGATGGTCTGCATGTTTGCAGCTAATATTCCTCACTTTCTGTCATGGTTTTTGCGATCAATATTTCCGTTTCCTAAGATTGACCACTATCAGTGCTATCATATTTCTCAGATGATACCACATGATGACCTCTTTACTGTAATTAGACATTACTTTTACAACTCTAGCTTTCTTTGTTTGACAGTAATTTCGCTTTGTAAAGATGCAATTCAACGCACTGTATGTTTTGTGGATGTTGTTTGATACCTCTTTTACAAGAAATGATGGATCATTCATTCATATAGACTAATGAAGTAGTTTCGAACTTTTTTAAAAAAATAATAGGCATATTTTAACTAATTCTCCTAGAAGATAGTATTAATATGCTATTCTTGAAACTTGTTCAGAAATCACTTGATTTAGTAAATTGAAACGGTCTGGAACAAAGAAAGATGATTGAACTGTAATAATAAAGTTAACGGGATTTTATTGAAAGAATTAATGACTTGGGCTAGTTAAACAGATGTTTCATTAATATTTTCCTGTCAAATTTTCTCTTATCTTCATAAAAAAATACATAATGCTATAAAAGTACAATTTATACTTTCTAAAATGACATCATATTACTAAATTTTTTATGACTAAGTCGTATGATTATAACTAAAACGTTTTAAGATATTGTATAGTATTGCGAGATTTTCTGGACTTTTTATTTTATTCTGATTCATATTAAATTTATTACAATAGTCATGCATAGCTATCCTAAAATCTTTGCATATATTTTGAGAAGATAAAGAAGTAAAGATATTCACCCAATTAACGAAAATCATGTATTTCATTTATGCTGCATAACTTATCTCGGCATTTACTAGCTTTCAAATCCTATCGTAACAAGACTGGTTCTCCATTACCAGTTTTACCTAAATGTTGTAAACTCATGTAGTGTACATTCAGTAACGGCGTTATAATTTTTAATTTATTCGCAGCTAATATTATCACTACCTAAATTAGTTCATTTAGCAATTCAGTAATTAATAATTTATGCAATTAGAAATCAATTAACAGCTATACAATAAACTACCGTTTGCAGCATCACCGAGAAATGCAATACCAATATTCTTTTCTGTAATGATTGGCTAAAATAGTCACGACTTAAAATTAGTACATTAAAGATGCTTTTCCCTTGCATCATTACATCCAATTAAAACTGAGCATTGAAATAATAGAAAAATGCAATATTGTCTTACCTCTTTTCCAGATAATGCTGTCGAAGGGATATCCGCCAAAAGGGCACAGAACTTTAAACACTCCTCCCGCCAAAGCAGTCAAGTTATTTAGTGGCCGAATGAACAGAGAACCAAATACATTTAGTCTTCTAGAGTGCACTGCTTTCCCAGCTTCATTAAACGCTGTACATGAGTAGACACCACTGTCCGTCACATCCGCAGATGTAATGTTCACGTAGCTGATGACGTCCCCACTACCACTCAGATAGGTGCTCACCAAGACACCTGGTCGAGTGGACAGCGTCCAGATGCCATCTAAAGTCCATTTCACTTGTGGGGCAGGATTGCCATTAGCGATACATATTAGTGAAACAAAGCTTCCTGGTCGCACGGTTTTCTCCGGGAAGGCGAGCTTGAATTGAGCAGCTAAATCTATTCGAAAATAGGAAAAATAAATTCAAATATTTGAAGTATCCTTTAAGAAAATCAATATAATTATATATAAAATTAAAATACACATGGTTTTCCCAATTTGTCTATTTTTTAGAAATGTTACTTTAGATGTTTCTGTTAATTAGTCAATAATGAGAAACTTTAATTTAAGGTTATGGTTAAGAAACTTAGAATAAAGTAAATCGCGATTCCTTTTTTTTATTTAAGTTGTTCCAAATATTTATATTTCCCATTGAATGCTTATAAACCTTGTATTTTGTACGAAAAAATAGCAGCCTACATTTTCACTCCCTTCCAAATGCTGGAAAAAAAAGAAACTCGACGATTTTCACTGAGAAGTCAAAATAGTAGTATTTATTTGCAGTAGGGGTTTTAAATCGTACACTTTTACAAATACACAAAAGTTGTACTCGCTTACTCTGGTACATCAATATTTAAATTATATAAAATCACTTAGAACTTACGCGTTATAGTAATGAAAATTCAGGATGCCAGTATCTTAAAGAGATACTGAAATACAGGATTTCACAAGAAATTAAATTAATTTCTTAATTCTATTAATGTTTGGCTTTAACATGCCATGCATAACTTCACTGTATTTCCATTTTAGTTGAAAGTCTGACATTTTAGCACTGCTGCTTGTTTTAGCAAACTATGGCCATGGGTAAATGAAGAAGTTTCCTGACTCCAATTAGTATTATATCATCCGACCATAAACGTAATGCAAAACGTTAAACTCTAACGCTTTGCTAAAATAAAAGATAGCACAATGAAAGAAACTATAAGAAAGGTTTAAGGTAATTTATTTCACAAAACACAACAATATATATCAATGGCAAAGACTGTTGCCATATCGTAGAACAGAACTAAAACAAAACAGAACTAAAAATGCAAATTGCAAAAGGCTCCAGCACGAAATCACAATAGAAGTTCGAAGATCTTAATCGGGTTCGAAGTAGTTTGATCGGGCTCTAACATGATACAGTTCTCACTGCGCCACAGTCACAGTATTCCCCCCCCCCGAGTCTGAAGACTGGAGGAAGCGAACTTTACGTCCAAATCTTGTGGTGTACGAAGAACTGCTTGCCGGAAGAGATGCTCTCGCTGTAATGGATGCACTAGGTTCATTCGCTGGGATGGATCCACTAGGTTTATTAGCAGGGATGGATGCACTAGACTTGCATGTTGATACCGATACACCGGGCTCCTTGAAACTAAAAACGGGTTTTAGCCTGTTTATGGAGATCCAGATGGGCTTGTCTTTAACCTGTATCTTATAATCCTTCTCCTTTCTCTGGAGCACTCGAAAAGGTCCATCATAAGGCTGTTGGATTGGACGGCGCACAGAATCTCGACGGACGAACACATGAGAACAGTTGACGAGCTGTTTGTAAACAAAAATTTGGGCTGAAGAGTAGGACGATGCAGCTACAGGTCTCAGGTCTTTGAAGTGTTGTCGCAATAAATCCAGAAATTCTGACGGTTCAGTTTTCACACTATTATCCTGTAAAAATTGGCCGGGTAATCGCAAATTTGATCTGTATACAAGCTCAGCTGAAGAAGCATTGATATCTTCTTTGCTGTACGGATGCCTAGCAATATCGGCGGTACTTGTTGTACCGAACGTTGTGTTGAACCTAAGCGGCACATAAAAGAAGCTTTCAGTTGGCGGTGAAAGCGTTCTACCATGCCATTTGCGGCAGGATTATACGCAGTGGTTCGAATTTTAGAAATACCTAAATATTTGGCAAGGGAATGATCACTCTCAAAGTTCCTGCATTGATCAGTAGCTATGACTTCTGGGACTCCAAAGCGTTAAGTGCAACCGGAGTAGAAAGTCTCTGAAATTGTGTTAGCCTTTTGATCAATCATAGGAAACACTTCTGGCCAACGGGTAAATCAATCCACCGCCGTCGGACAGTACCTATAGCCTTTAGAAGGGGGTAAGGGACCGACAACATCCAAATGGATATGACTAAATCTTGCGGCAGGTAATGAAAAGTCACATTTTGGAGATTTAACGTGACGGCTGACTTTGGACTTTTGGCAAGGGATACACCATTTGCAAAATTCCGTGCAATCCTTTTTCAAAGATGTCCATATGAATCGTTGTTTCACAGCATTAGCTGTGGCTTTTGCACCAGAATGAGCCAGTGAGTGAATTACATTAATTATAATGGTCCGAAAAGCTTTCGGGACATAAGAACGAATGTTTCCTGTAGAAACATCGCAATGTAATGGAGTACCACGAGGTTCTAAAGAAATAGTTTTAAAAACTAAATTAGAATTTGCAGCTTGCAAAGTTAAAAGTTCCTCGTCATCAACTTGTGCTCGTGCTATCTCCTCATAATCAATCTCAGAAGGAATGCCAATTTCCTCAATAAGAGAAAATGCATCAGCTACTGTGTTTTGAATACCAGAAATGTATCTGATGTCTGTGCTAAACTGAGAAATAAATTCAAGATGGCGTTGCTATCGATGTGATGTTTTATCACCCGTTTGCTGTAAAGCAAATGTTAAGGGTTTGTGATCTGTAAATTATGAAATCGCGACCTCCTAGGAAATGGCCAAAATGCTTGACAGAAGAGTAAACAGCAAGTAATTCGCGATCATACGTACTATACCTAGATTCTGCTGGGGTTAATTTCCGGGAGAAAAATGCAAGTGGCTGTGTGTTTTTCAAATATGTTTGTTGTAACGTTCCTGCTATACCTGAATTAGATGCATCGACTACAAGCGAAAGTTTGGCCTCAAAATTTGGATGAGCCAAAAGAGCTGCTTGAGCAATCGAGTTTTTGCTGGTCTGAAAAGCTTCAACAGCACCTTCATTCCATGCAATGGTAGTTTTGTCGTGCTTCTTTTTACCCTTAAAAAGGCCATATAGGATTCGTTGCATTTCCGAGGCAATGAGAACGAATCGCCGATAAAAATTAAGCATAGCAAGGAAACGTCTTGAGGCGTTATATCTTGTGGTTGCGGGTAATTAACAAGGGCTTCAACCTTTTCTTTCGAAGATGAAATGCCATCCTTAGAAACCTTACAACCAAGAAAGGGAAAATTACGAGCTCCTAAAATTCATTTTTCGATATTTAGCACTAAACCTTTTTCATTTAACCTTTGAAAGACTTGTTCTAAATCCCTATAATGGGATGCATGATCAATAGAAGCTATCAAAATGTCATCCAAATAGGCAAAACAATTTAAATCCCGCAATATATCGTCCAAAAATCGTTGAAAAGTTTGTGCGGCGTTTCACAAACCAAAGGCATATAATGAAATTTGTATAAATTTGATCCGTTGAGTAATTTGAGCCGTTTTTCGTATGTCCGCAGGTTCGACAGGGATTTGATAATACGCGCGTTTTAAGTCTAATTTAGAAAATACTGTTTTACTACATAATTCAGATGAGAAATCTTCAATGTGAGGCAAAGGGTACCTATCCGGTTCCGTTACAGCATTAAGACGGCGATAGTCACCACAAATTCTCCACTCCGTCTTTTTGGGTACCAAATGAATAAGACTAGCCCAAGGGCTTTTTGAGGGACGACAAATACCCTGAGCAACCAAATTTCTGAACTCCTTTTTCACAGCTTTTAGCTTCTCCGGAGTTAATCTCCTGGCGCGTGAAAAAACTGGCGGTCCTTTAGTAAGTATGCAGTGTGTAGTTCCATGGGATTTTGGTACAATGTTCAGAGAAAGATTTGTTAAATTTGGAAATTTACACTAGAGTTTATGAAATTGTGTGTCCCCTGATAAGACAGTTATACCCAGAGATGAGCCAAAAGATAAAATGTCCACGAGTTCTTCTATTACGCTCAACATTAATCAACTTTTCATTCTCAATATCGACATGGAGACCGTACCTTTCCAGGAAGTCAGCTCGTAGAATAGGAAGCGGCACGTCTGCTACTATAAAGTTCCGATTAAATAAACGACCAAAACCTAAATAGAGACATTTATTTTTGATACCAAACGTACTTATAGAAGAACCATTTGCTGCAACACGTTTTAACGTTGAGCGATTGCACTTGTCGGAACGATTGGTAGGAAAAACTGAAACGGAGGATCCGCTATCAATTAAATACCGAATACCATATGTGGCATCCTGAAAGAATAAGCGACTAGACTCTCTGCCCTTATCAGCCGTCGCTTCAACTGACAGGCTTACTTGTTTTCCGAAAAGTAACAAGGTGGAACGCACTTGTGTGCCTTTTTGCCAAACCTGGAATGGTACCAATAAAATGAACGGTTACGAGAAGGGAAACGGGTTCGATACCTGCGATGAGGAGATGCATTACGAAAACGTTTGTAATTAGAATGAAACTGTTGAAAAGCAGAAGTTAACTCTGAAATCCTAACCTATTCAAACGTGCCGATTCAACTTCAACCCTAGTTTACACATGTCCTTGCACCAGATACTCCTGCGATCTTATCAGCTGTGAGTGCGAGACTCGCAAGTTTGTCAGTGCTTGCCGATAAGATTTGCTGGGTTGTTAATGAAAGGCGTTGGAACCAAAGCATTCTCATAACAGATGCCTCAACTTTACCCAAAGACAAATCTTGCACCTCGTGCAGCAACCGAGACGGGTTTTTTTATCGCCTAATTGCATATCGGAGAGCAAATTTCGTAAACGTACATATTCAGCCAGTTGAGTTATCGCAAGATTTTTTAATTGTGTATAAGGGTTATCATTGGGCTTGCATCTAAATATATCAGAAATACGGCTCAAAACATCCTCTTCCGGAATAGCTACAACATGATGGAATTTAGTTTCTTCTTGCCCAATACCAGAAGTCAAAAAAACTCCGATTCTATTTGACTAAACCATAATTCTACGTTATTACACCACAGAGGAGGGGGTTTAAAAGCGACCCGAGCAATTTCAGCAGAGACTGAAGGTTTAGCATTAGACTCACCATTGTCCTTCGGTTGCCCCATCCTTCAAAACAAACGAGCAAGAGCGGAAGCCGATGACGAAGAACCTAAACTTTAGTTTTCCAGAACATTTTATCCAGCTGACAAGAGGGAAGTAAAATTCCGAGGTCACCACTTTAATACCATGGATAAATGAAGAAGTTTCCCGACTCCAATTAGTATTATATCATCCGACCATAAACATAATGCAAAACGTTAAACTCTAACGCTTTGCTAAAATAAAAGATAACACAATGAAAGAAACTATAAGAAAGGTTTAAGGTAATTTATTTCACAAAACACAACAATATATATCAATCGCAAAAGACTGTTGCCATATCGTAGAACAGAACTAAAACAAAACAGAACAATTAAAAATGCAAATTACAAAAGGCTCCAGCACGAAATCACAATAGAAGTTCGAAGATCTTAATCGAGTTCGAAGTAGTAGATCGGGCTCTAACATGATACAGTTCTCACTGCGCCACAAAACTGTAGCAGAAATTTGCTTTGTCAAAATGGAGAGAGAAAATTATCTGATATATTTACCAAGATGACGAAATATGAAATGGTACATCAACGAACAGTTTTAAGATTTTACCCAAATGAAACAAATGAAAACTTATTTAACGAAGAATTTCTTTTTTTCCGAAACATTTGAATAAATTAGAGTTCACTTATTTGTGATTCTTTTAATAATGTTTTGTGAATATTACTTCGATTGCACCAGCAGAAAAGACGTTTTAAACGAGGTTTCAAAATAAAGCAGAAAATATTCTCTTTGTTCGCATTATACAATCCCTTGAGTTAACATTCCTAATTAAGTAGAAATTTTATTTTTTAAACCCGCTTAGCTGAACTTTATATTAGAATCCTCCCTCATATTAAGAACATAAAGTGTAATAACACCCAAAACGGTCGACGAAAAAGCTGGCATAGTATCAAACTTATTCCATAAGCAGTATTTGCGCATGATACTTCAGGATATTATGTGGAAACCATTTTCTTTGTATACGAATTTCGTACTACATCCAATGAAGTGCTTGGAAAGTAAGTACCTTACTTAACCAGAATTCTATTATCTCGGTACAACGAGAAAACACAAGGCGAAAATAATCCAAGTTTTCTAGGATCTAGAAATTACGCAGAAAAGCTCGTTTCTCCTGATAACCTACGATTCGAAACATCAACGCCGCTTGGGATTCTGCCGTTGCCTGTTTCGTTTTCTACAAATTTAGTAACTTAGAGAGTACGGGGAAAAAAGGAAAAAAAAAAAAAGAAAGAAAAATCGTAACCTCAGGAGCTTTTCCTGGAGCTGCCGTATATATTTTTGCTGGATTCTTTCTTCTTTCGAAATATATAAATTGATTCTCTTTTTCAGTAAAATATATCTTCTACAGATATACCATTTTATTTCTTCATCAAATACCCATCAGGCATTTTGTTTGATGATCATTTTTTCTTCGTTTATTTATTTATTATTATATTTTTTGTTATTTTTCTGGTTTCAAACTTCATTTCTCAGAGATTTAAAATAACTGCGGATAATTACTTCTCTTGGGAAATTCACCAAGATATGTTTTTATAAAAGTAGGAGCTATGTGTACACAAATATTTACTCAAATATAACTGTTTGCGATTTTGCAATAAGGGAGATAATTGATTATTTTATCGCATTTTAGTGAAAAAGAAAACATGCATAGAAAAATGAAGTAACATGTTTCGTGCAATTGCATATATTTATTTAATTTCCTTAAATGAAATTGCTTTCTGCATTTTCAGTTCAAAGTAATTAATTAGACACTTCAAAAATGTTTAGAAACTTGAAATTGGAACACAAAATATGAAAAATAATCCCCTCCTTTATCGTTTCGTAAAGTTAAATAAAAAATGGTAATTGCAACACCTTTCAATAAAGATAATCTTTATTTGGATAATCCTCAAAAGGGTCTTTTTTTAATTTTAACAAAAGTGATAAAAGGGCAGATGTTATTTTTTATAGAAAGCTAATCAATAATAAGAAAACTAATTTTAGATTATTTATTGCATCATTACCATGTTGCAAATTTATTTTTCAAGTGGAGGTTGTTTTTATACTTTAACTACACTGATTTTTGATTGCAGAAAAAAGCAAAATTCTGTTATTTCATATTCGAAATATTTTTATCACATCCAGATTCTTATTTTTATTGATTTTTAAAAATTTTTCTGCTGTTTCTTCTTTCTTTCATCTTCTATTAATTATCAGGAATAGTAACTATAAGAAAATATTTACTTATGTGGCACTTCCTCTATAGAAATTAATTAATCTTGCTTCAAATTATTTTATTTTTTAATCACATGCTTATCTATTCAATAAAATTAAAATAATAAGGTGATTTGCCAATTAATCTAATTAGGTGATTATGTAGAAAATTTTTCAAAGTTTCAGAGTAAATTAATCAAAAATATTTTAAAAGACAAATTTTTTTTATATTTTTATCTGTAATAAGTTCGAACAGCATAAACTAAGAATGAAGTTGGTTTATTCTCCTATTTCCGAAAAATTTGATATTGCGTAAACAAATAATTTTTTTCCAATTTTTTTAATATTTCTGTAGTTATAATTTTATACTTAAAAAGTTACGTCTCAAGCTAAATTTTCCATAGTAATACACTTTTATTATTCTAATATATTTATTAAAATTGAAAAGAAGATTTTGTAAAATATTTTCAAACTATGAAACTTTTTAAATGTTCATGTAGTATTTGTACATTCTTTGTGAAATGTGAATTAGCTTTTGTATATGTGAATTAGCTTCTGAAGAATTATTTTTATGTATTAAGATACAGTACATTTTTCTCTATCTTACATGAAATTTAATAAATGTACTATAAAATACACATAATGAAAATGAATGATTTAATAGCCTGTAATTATTACTTTTATATATTTCGGAAAAAATAAAGGTTTAAATTTGAAAATGAAAAAAGAAAAAAATAGCATTGACAGAAGGAGAAACTCAAACTTTCTTAAAAATTATTTCAAATATTCTTTTGAAAATTATTAATATTACAATAATCAAATAAAAAATTATGGGTCAAATAAGTACGATTAATTATTTCATATATGTGCACTCATATTATTATTCCAGTGTAATTCAGTTTATAAAGTTGCAATTACTATTCATCAGTTATAACAATATACAATTTATAGTATATGCTTTTGCTAATAATAAATTGCATCTACAGAACAAGATATACTTTAAATGTATTGAACACTAGGGTACAGCTAAAGAGTCAGTTTTTAATAATAATAAAAAGTTAAATTACTTATTACATGCATTGTTGATTGAATTTTTTACAAAAACTCTAAATGAAATACGATGAATATGCTTTTGAAAATACGCTTTTAAAAATGTATTGCCCCTTCTGTCAGAATGAACCAACTTCATTCATAGTTTATGCTGGTCGCACTTCTCACAGATAAAAATATGAAAAATGTTTGGCTTTTAAAACTCTTTTGAATAATTTACTCTAAATCTTTGAAAAATTATCTACATAGTCAACTAATTAGATTAGTTGGTAAGTCACCTTATTCTTTTAATTTTATTGAATAGATAATCATGATTAATAATGATAATTATAATTAAAAAAATAAAATAATTTTAAGAAAGATTAATTAATTTCTTTAGAGGAAGTGTCGCTAAAGTAAATATTTCCTTATAGTTACAATTCCTGATGAGGAATAGTACATGAAAGAAAGTAGAAACACCTGAAAAGTTTTAAAAAAATTATAAAAATAAGTATCTAGATTTGATAAAGTTATTTCGAATATGAAATAGCAAAATTTTTCTTCTTTTCGGCAATCCAATTTCTGGCTTATGACCATATCTGCACTTTCACACTGAATTAAAAATTCAAGGTTTTATGGTTGATTAAAACCTCCTTAAAGTGATTAAAAACGTACCTTATTATTAGAGAAAATTTCCGGAAATCATCCTAACACGATCGCGGACATGAGAAGGAAATCACTTTCCCCTTAAGTAATTTCAAAAATATATCTCATTGTTAGAGAAAATTTTGAAAATAGTCTTAACACCATCGCGGACAGTAGAAAGAAAATTTGAATCAAAATGTATATATTCAAGGCAGTCCATCATTTTAGAATGATCGATAATTTCAAAAACTTTTTTTATATATAATTGAATGCTTGATAATTTTGGATTATGAATTTAAATGTTATGTATTAAATGTTAATAAATGCTATAAAATTCTGCTCCGCGAAGGTTTTTTTTTCCCCTCTTTTTTAATTTTTTAGTCAAATGCGTTTTTCCAGAACTAATTTCTGAATATTCTTTGTTTCATTAAGTTTTTGATTTTTTTGGCAATATAAAGTCCTATGAAGGCACACATAACTAAATTTCTTTGTAATCTAGAGAATTTAGTGCTAATAAAAAATCTTCAACAATTTGACATCATTCCAGTTTTTCTCTTAAATCCAAATATTGAGATATTTAAATATGGACAGAAAACGCTATTGCTTTGAAAGATTTTTAACGATCTTTTTTCCATTACTTCTAAATTCAACAAACCTCAATTTGTGAAAATACTTATATCCTTGGTTAAAAATTTGGTTGCTCGGTATATTGTTAAAAATGGTTATCTGAGTACAAATCACTATATAAAATATGTTATACGAATTATGAAAGTATACAAAATTTTCTTTAACCTCCAAATATGAAAAACAGCTAAAGATTTAAAATTTCTTCACGTACTTAATATTTCAAGAAGGAGGTTTACAATTTGTATATTCTTACCAGCAAAGCTCGCTATTCCTGCAAGAGTTAATTCTTACGGAATATAAAATACTAATTATATGATAATATAATGACTATCAAATCCATTTAAATAATCACCCTTCAAGATATCTGCAAAGTTATCGTAGATTCGTTTTCATTTTAAATAAATTAATGCAAACTTCCTTTATTTGAATGAGAGCAAATGATAACAGGAAGAAGGTTTACTTCATTGCTGGCCACTTTCTCCTTCTTACAAAATTTCTTTCTACTGAATACTTAAGAACTAAGAAGAACACTCAATAAATATCAATTCCCCACTTAGATATAAACGCTTAAAAGTATCTTTAAGTTGTCCTGAATTTCTTTAAATCACATAATTCCTTTAATTTTTGATACATAATTCCCTTATTTGTTTGTCGAGAAGAGCGCTTATAACTCGATTTTTAGAAAAAAAGCAACAGTTGAAACTCCCTTTCACTATAAGACTTCTAGCTTCTAAACACTCTACAAAGCATGAATGACAATCAATTCCAATTTTAGATCTCTAAATCTTGAAGATAACGGCGCAGTTTGCATGGATCGCTCTCAAGTTTTTTAATGCCGCTTCCCTCTCATCCCGAAAAGACTTATCTTCGAGTATACCATAAGGACGTCCTTACCATCCAAGTTGCCCGCATCCACGTTAAGGACCATTTGAGCGGAATTAGAGGACTCACCTCCAATAATGAGCCTTGCGGCCGCTTGGGAAGAAAGGGATTCCCTGTGGACGAAACACTGGTACATCCCGGAGTCTTGCCTCTTCAGTTGTCGCAGTTGGAGCGAGGTGGGGGTCGGGAATTGGACACGGGAATTGGAGGCGATAAATCTCGTGTCTTTTTTCCACACGACGTTGCCGATTGGATGACCCTCCACAGAACAGTTGAAGAGGGCACTTTTACCCACGTCCAGTTTCAGCTCCTGGGGAGATAGATTCACTCGCAGAGGTTCTGAAATAAGAGGAAGGGAATCATCAAAGTAAATAGGCTATTAAGTGGGACTGCCGGTTGCGAACAAAGGCTTGCCAAAAGGGAGTGCTTTGGGGATGGGTAGGAATTGGCGGTAAAAAGGGATGCTGGTTGATTAATTTTTGGATTTAGTGCTGTGTTCCGTGTCTTGTAAATTAGGTTTAATCTACTTTTATGTATAAGGGTTTAACAGGCATTGCTCATTTATATCGTCTGAGGAATACATTCTGAAAAGTTTAGGGTACACTGCGGATAGTGTTCATATTATATTACGATATCACAGTTATCTGTCAGAACTGATTTATCTTATTATTTTAAACGTTAAAATAATCTGATTTCTTTTGACTATTGCTAAAATGAAATACAATGGAACCTCGCTTAATGAGCATAATTCATTCCAGAAGATTGCTCATGATGCGAAACACTCGAGAAGCGAAACAGTTCCTCCTATATAAATTAAAGTAAAACATGATAATGCTTTTCTTGCCGAAAAAAATACTAAAAAATGTAGGTGTAATGTTTATTCAAAGACAATAATACATAACATTGTTAAATAGCGTGAATTATCTGAATTCGTTCTTTTATCGCGGAGTGAACCAACCTGGAATATAAAAGATTTTTTTTTGTTTATTTTCTGCGAATACGATTTGCAGAAAAATAAAAAAAAAAATTCGAAATAGTTTATTATTTTTGATATCTATATTTTTTTAACAGAAAAATGTCTAGAGATATTTGTTCTTGCGGCTCTTCAAAACACCTTTTGCATTCCCCTAAATGATGTGTTCATTAAAATAATGTTGCCTCGTTATTGCTTTTCTTTTATCCATATGAGAGCAACTTTTCAACCTCATCGAGAATACTTAACAGTTGCGTAGACATTGTTGTCACTCCTTTCGAAGCATCTATCTCTTCAATTATGTCTTTGTTCCTGAGGATAGTGTTGTTTATCGTTGATGTAGACCGACTTAATGTGTGTGCTTCGTCAGCCACGCTCACGCCTCGATGTCTAGAGATATTTCGCTTGTCGATTTGTCGCTTTTCAATGAATTTGCGTTTCATTTCTACGGTTATTATTGCGTTTTTTTTATGGCTGTTGACTTGCGACTTTTTCTTCGGATCACTTTTGAAAGACTTATTTTACTAAACTTCCCACAAAAAAATATCACAAATAGTATGTCTGAACGCAAGTGATCATAAGCGACACTAAGATGCTATCCGAGTGAGTTCTAACTCGAAGACAAATGTAGCAGGCATACCGTTATGCGAAAAGTCGTTTGTTACTCCAGTCCTTTTTACTTTCTCGTATACGAAGTGTACAAAGAGAAAGTATTGTAATCGTCAAAAAATTCGAACTCGAGATTTTGACGTATCTCCACGTTTTAGACCTCCCTGAGACCGAAAAACCAAATTTAGGAATTATGTCTGTCTGTGTGTGTAACATAATAACTCGATAACTATTAGAGCTAAGGGGATGAAATTTGGCATGTGATCTTTACACATAATTTGTAGGTTTCTATCAAATTTTGGACAAAATCAGTATACAGTCTGCCTGTCTGTCTGTCCGCGATCATGCGAACACTATAACTCAAAAACTTGAATAACTAGATGGATAAAATTTAGTACACAGTTTTATCGTCACGAATGTAGGTCCATATAAAATTTTGGTCCAAATGCGTCAAAAGGCTGACTGTGTGTCGGTCTGTATAATCGCATCTCCAACGAATCCGCTATCTCCACGCGCATGCGTTCTGGAAGCAATCTTCTGTGCACGATATTTATTGACTCCTGCTTGGCACTTTTTTTCATCCGATTCTCCATGCACATGCGTACTGGTAGCAATCTGCGCACACGGAAGGATTATGTGACTTGTCCTTGAGCCAGCGAGAGTAGAAATCGGTACGCATTTAATTGGAACGCATCTCTTTAAATTTGATTCTTTACCTAAATATTTTCTGATAGTCATTGGATCCTGGTTTACAATAGGTTCGAATTTTTTTATCCACGCGGGGGGAGGGGAAACAGCACCTTTTTCGAGAAGTATACGAGAAAGTTTAGGGGAGAACACTCCCGCTGGTTTTCCAATTTATTTTTCTCGTTATGCGAATTACTAGTTGTGCGAGGTGCTCGCTAAGTTACGTTCCACTGTACTCCTTAATTTATATTTACTCCTACAGGAATCTTATTCGTAAGTTTAAAATTCATTTATCAAACTTTGAAATTCATATTTCTTTGAAAACAAAGAAACTGTAAATGAAGGAAAGAAATAATTGTTAACATGAAATAATATTTATTGAAACAAATAGCGCTAATGTGTTTTAAAATAAGAAAGGGCTAAGAAGATATATTCCGGATGATTAGATCGTTTCTGTAATTTATAAGACGCATACAAAAATGAAATAAAACAAATTATGAAATATTGCTTGTAAAAGATATAACAAAAGTAAATGTACTTAGATAAATTATTAAAGTGAATGTAGAAGAAATATCCAGGGACAAAAATGAAAATATGTAAAGCGAAATTAATGGTTCCAAATTTGTGCAGAAGTGTATAAATTCGTAGAGTGCGTAGTAAAAATATGCTGAAGAATAAGTTGCGAAATCTTATTATTTGATGCCGACCTCCGTTTTATAGATTCAAATGAAATACAAACAGAAAATGAGATTTCTAATCAATTCCGAGACTCTGAAATGCAGTTTTCTATTTAATGTAAGAAATTAAATTCCAAGTTTTAGTGATATATGCTAAGAAAAATGCGCTTATTATATAAACAACGAATTTCTATCATTTTGTTTGCAATTATTTTGTGAAGAAAATTTCATTCAACACCATGTCAATTTGAAAAGAATGCTTAGTACTTTTTACGATTGCATTGAAACATATGTACTGTACGCAATTTGATACAGATTATTATTCCTTAAAAATACAACTCTCGAAAACTGGAAACAATTAACTTATTTTCTTGAGAAGTTCGAACAATTCAGTAAAATATTCAACGACTTATTTTTAATGCATTTTTGAGATCCTAAATTGAAGAATTGGAAATAAGAAAGCGAAATGATGTTGCCTATTTCAGAGGATAGTCAAAATAAATATAATTCAAACGAAAGGAATGAAATTTAAATTAATGTAACTTAAGAAACGTGGATCCGGATAAACGTATTTCAATGGAAAATCAGAAGCAACGTTATTAAGAAAGAGCATAATAAAATGAAATATTTAAAATATATGAAAAAATGAATATGGAATACAGTTTTGCAATCAAATATCAGTTTAATATATCACAATTAGATAGGTTTCTTTACTATTTTCAATGGAATCCGTCTATAAAATACCGCCTTTCATTATGCAACTGTTTAATAGTTATTTTTAAATTATAGAATTATATAACATATTTTCGAATGACGTTTCGACAATTTATGTCTTCTTCTGATTTCATTTTTATGTTATTTGAATGCTTTTTTATGAAAGGAATGATATTATTTTATCAGGGTATAGGTTTTCATTTGATATCCCGTGCTATGTGACGTTCGCAATTTGACTATTATTAATTTGTATTGAAACTTTTAAAATTGCCGAAGTTTAGTTTAGTTATATTGACACTCCGGTTTGAAGCAACACGAGGATTATTTTGGGGCGGACCTCGTAATTTCGAACAGCGGGCGGAATTACGACCAGTTGACGGAGCGCCCCTCTCTCCATTCTTCCGCACCATACCAGCGGGAGAGGGTTTGGCCACCATTATGTAGGATTTGGCTTGCAGCAGGCCCCATACATTGTGTATTTTCAGCGGAATCGCGTTTCGAACCTGAAACTATCCAACCCCGAAACCGGCACTTTTCCACTAGGCCACCTCGTCCTCTTTAAAATTGTCATAGTAAAAGAAATGTTTCATAAAGTTAAATTTTATTGATTATGGAAACCTACCAGATTATGGGCATAAGAAGCATTTATTAAACTCTAATCAACTGAATGGTAAATAAGGGAAGTATAATTAAAATTATTCCCCTTTCATGTGTTTAATGTCAGAGTTGCTCATTTATTCTAAATGCAAAATAAATGTAACATTTATTACTCTTTTTATTAAAAACTAAACTTAAAATTGATTTCTTTTAACATAAAATTTATTTCAAACGCTATGCAATGAAAAATTATTAGAAAGTTTTTCCGATCTAAAATAAATATCTACCAAAGAAGTGAGACTTTATAAAAAGGCCTTTTTACAAACTGGTAATATATTTTTAGACGTCATTGAATAACTTCCAATTTTTTTCCTTATCTGTACCATTTCTTCAAGCTATTTGTGCAAAAAAATTATATAAGGAGTAAGATCTGACTTTTTTCATGTCGAAGAGTAGCAAAAAATAGTTGAGACCGTTTGCAATGCCATTAACTTCATAATTTCACTTTTTATAACATTTCTCATTTTCTATTTTTAAATATATGTTTTCAGTCACCTTTCAATTGTATGAAATGGAGACTTTTAAATAGCGATTTCTTTTGATACATTTCAAAATTTACGAAGAAACATTATTGATTTTATCTCACATAAATATTAGAGTACGATAATTTTTACTTGAGCAATAATACTGTCACATAAAATTAAGAAAACGAGAAGAAGTGTTAAAGGAAAAAGCTTTTCTCTGTATACCATTAAAAAATGCGGGCATTAATAAAGCAAAAAGATGATTTACTTTAAACTTAATTTAGAGTTTTTTGATAACTTTTTTCTTTCCCGACTCTCGTAATTTAATACGAAACGGATAATAGAGGTTTTTGTTATTTCAAAATTATTTATATGCAAATTATTCTTCGCATGGTTCAAAAACAGATGTAAAAAGTACATAAAGACTATTGATTCTGAATAGTTGAATTATATTTTTGATTTTAGATGCATGTCGAGCATTGGAGGTCGACATTTGGTGCTTGAGGTTTCATGGTATGTGCCTACCCTAAAATCGACGTTTTTATGAAAATTTTCGAAATTGTTTTTATTACTTTGTATTAAAGCCCATACATTTAGGATTCCAAAAATGGTTTAACTTAGTTTCTTCGATAGTTAGAAGCAAAGTTATTGCCTAAATTATGAACCAGAAGTGAAATTTTCGAAACCGAAACTAAGCCATAGAAATGCAAAAAACACATCTAAACAGCTATTTCTTTACTCTTAGACAATGTGAATGTACAATTTACTTTTTAAATATAGATTTAAGTTTTATTTATTTTTTTATTATTATTCTAGGCGTATCTGGCAACTGTTTCTCTAGTTACGGGATATTTTACCTAAAGAAAATTTCGCTCACTCCAAACACTGTTATTAGGTAGTAAAATAGCAGTTTGATTATTCAATTCAGGCGATATAAGGCTGATGACTGTATTTAACCATCTTAATGTCAAACTTGAACCAGAAATTATTAAAAAAACTACATAGAAATTGATATTGAGAAAATTAAGAAATCGAAGCGACAAGTCGAACCAAAAACAAAATTATCAAGAAAAAAATTTAAAGTTAATTTTTATTTAATTTTCATTTAAATTTAAGTCAAAGAAGGCTTAACTTACAAATACTGTGAATTTTAAGTTGATAAAATATGTATATAATTTTTTGTGCGACTTTAAAATCTTCATTTGCGTTTTCTGGAAAATAGGTATTTTCATTTTTTTGGATTACGAAAAATCTCATTTCTTAAAAAGTTTTTAAGATATTCAAATAAAATTTAATCACAGTATTCTATACATCTCTAGGTATGTTATGAACCTCAAATATAGCTTAAAGTGCATAATTATTTATTTTAGAGCTGTTTTCATTTGAAAAAGTGATAGTTTTTTTTGTAAAAAGCTGTTGCGTACACAAACTTTGGTATATCTCAGTAACTTTAAGAGGTACTCTAAATATTCTGCTTCATAACACAAGAAAATGTATACCAAATATATTATTGAAAGAAAAAGGGAAATACATGCATTAGAATTTGTTATAGGAAGTTTGGCGTAAACGTCAATTTTTACTAAATTTTGACCAAAAATGGTAAAAATTTGGAAAATAAAAAATTTGTTCATTAAAATGGCATTTGAATTAACAGTTTTATACACCATTATAACTGAAAACATAAGTGTTGAATAAAAATTTCCTTTTTTTCAAAAAAAAGTGCTCCGAAGGTAGGCACATACCTTAAACTATTATCACTCAATTGGCTTGAGTTGAATCTAAGATTAATAATCACGTTATAGAAAATATAGCTATATTTTATTTTATGACGATATGTATTTGTACGCTGTCTCCAGCATTTCACAGAAGTATTTGCAAGAATACAATCTGAGATGACATTGAATATCTCGCTATTCTATAGGACTGACAAAATGTCTGTATGGTGCAAATAAAAGTCAACAGGATTTAGAGAAAAACTCCTGGTACTTGTTTTGCATTAACATGAGTTACGGGACATAGATCTATTAGAACTTTCTATAAAATTAATAGGGGAGACCAGGGCAAAATAGCGAATGGCTTTTTTTAACTTTCTATAAAATTAATAGGGGAGACCAGGGCAAAATAGCGAATGGCTTTTTTTAAGTTCATACTGCTTTTACTTCACCATCATACAGATATTATTAGTTCTCCACACTGCTAGAATGTAAAAAATCGCAGAGTGAATCTACTGCTCTCATTTCGTTATTTGTTATATGATGTTTGTGTTTCTTGCCTGATGCGTTGCAATTTTCAAGACTTTCGACGTAGGATCTCTTGGACTAATACTTAAGAAATTTGGTTATCCCTTGCTATGCATGATTACTTAAGGCATTACGCTTTTAAAAATCCCTATTTATTTTTATCTAATTATTGTTAATCCCCCCAAAGGAACAAAGACTTTTAACATTTCCTATCAAGGCAAGATGACAGGGGCGAGTTGAAGATCCCGTCGCCTTGCCCAAAGTGCTTTTACCGTTTTCTTCTTGATGAATATATGATTTTTAAAAAATATTTTGTATAATTTTTCTGAGCTTCACGTTCCAATATCCATAACATGTTGCCAAGCGTGAAACCTGCAGAAAATACTTTAAGAAGCTTACCTATGAAAGAGATGTCGTTTCAGAAAGACACACAGAAGGTGGAAGAAGACCAATTAAAGCAGCAAAGACAAGAGATTAGGGTGCATAAAAGGAGTTATTACAAAGAAATTGAAGTTTGATTCCTTTCAAAGGCCCGAACTTCTGACACTCATGATGTCAGTTCAACCTTCCAAAGAAAATTGAATACAGTGCCCTGCAATCTGTGTTGATGAGATCTAGGTTTACTCTCCTTCAGAAGATTAAATAGATAGTTGCAAATGCCACACATGGTTGCCCGAGAGCTGCTCAGATTCTGAATGAGGAGAATTAAGGAATAATTTTTGTAAAAGAAAATCTGCATGTTTTGTGCTATATTAATTTATTATGAGCTTAACTTTTAACAAAAACAACAATTTCTTTGCATACTAATCAAGAATAAAATACTTAACAATGTTTAATTAATTAGTGTTCTGCCCTATGTTTTCTAAAAAATGCATTAAACTTTTATCATAATTTTCATCCTGCCCCGGTACCTGGGCTAGTTGACAATTTTTCTTCCATTTTTTTAAATGCTAAAATAACTTTGATTATATTAAAATGAAAAAATCCCAATTTATGTACAACACAACAAATTTTCAATCTAATAATACAAGCAAAGAAAAAAATTAACTCAAAAACTGAATTTTTAAAATATGGTTAAATGTTAACATCACCATCTTGCCCTGGTCTCCCCTACTGGTAGACATTTCAAACACAAAAATCGTAGAACAAGGTGACTCGAATGTTTCCGTGGAAAACTGTCCTAGCTGTTATTTTGTCAAAATATTCTATATTGCTACTTAGCTGCTTATCTGTATCTCAACTACTAATAAATGAGAATGTGTGTGTTACAATTTTATTTAACTAAATATTAAAAGAAATATTTACGTTTTTCCTTTATAACTTCCGAAAATATTACGGCAAATAAATATTTGCACCATCCTAAAATTTAAAACGTTATCTTTGCAATGATATCTATTACATTGCAATTCAATTTTTTCCCTAATTTAATAAATTTTAAAATATATATTTTTGGCATGATTTCAAATAATACTTTTGACTGTTGCAATTAAATTCAAACCGTTCTCATTGTTTAAAAAATATCCCATTGCGTGTTTCTTTTCCATTGTTGAAAGTTAAAGTAACATACTAATGGATTTTTCTTTTTTTTTGTTTTATCAATTTTTTTTCTGAAAGGCGGCTGATAGACCATGAGACAAATACATTCTTTGTTGAAGAACATAATGGTTTTAACTCTATCGATACGGGACCTTCCCATACGTCCCTTCAAACAAAAGACGATACCCGTCCGAAAGTCGCTCTGAAATTTCCACCCTCTTTTGTTAAGTGCGATTGATTTCACACCCACGGAGCGTGCTTTCTTCGCTCGAGTGGCTCGCCAAGATGTGTTTGGGGAAGAGAGGCGTTTTCTTATAATTCGGACAATCCCAGCTGTTTTGAGGGGGAAAGTGGATTTTCCTTATCTTTGATAGAGGAGCTCGGACGTTCCCGTATTTTGAGGTCTCTTGATTTCAATGGTCTTAGGAATCAGAGGGTTAAATGGATTGCTGCTTGAGAAAAGAAAACATTTCAAGACATGAATATATTGTGAATTTCTTATATATCCTTAGGAACATTTTCACTGCATTTTTCAAATTATCATACGATGTTTTGTCTAAGGCCTTTGAAACATATTTTCCACATTTTTTTACTTCCTTACACTTATTGTAAAATTCACATTTTATTTTTATAAGGCTTTATTTATTTTATAAGGCCTTTGAGAGCCATCATGAATATTATGAAACATTGGGCGATATAGCCTTCCACCTCCTAAATATTTATTCAATTGTTTTGCCTCAAATGCACCAAGAAAATCCATAACCGAGCTATACTACCAGGCATTTAGGTACTTGATAACCAGGATTCCTTTACTGAGTTGAAAATGGAAACCACAAATCTGTACATAATATTTCCCCATATTGCATTCTTTGAAGTGTAGAATTAATTTAAATTATATTTTGAATCATATATTTCAACAATCGATAGACCACCAATATCCAAACCCTTATAAAAGAGGATGGAAGCTTTTCAACAAACTTCATTCTTCAGAAGTAAAAAAAAAGCAGAAAAATTTTAGATGGAAAAAACAAAAATTGCATCAAAAATATAAAACTTGGTTTAGTTATTTTAAAAGATATTAAATTGCTTTTTATCAACAATAAGAAAACGGCATTTCTATCAGCAAAGGAATTAAAATGATACCAGACCCATTTTCAAACAGAAAATGTATCTCATTTTTATAATTTATTGCGAGGAAAGAAAGTTTAAATGTATTCTTTATCATCGTGTTCGTTACTTTCAAAGAGTAATCGAAACACGTTTAATGTTAGCATGAGAAATTCCAGTCCTATCTTCCACTTAATTGCCTGAAGCCTCATCATCATTACCTCTACAATAATAAACGCAAAGTCATTAGACGAAAAATTAAGCTTCAATTTCCGCATAATTGTGATATCGAAAGTTCGTTAGACTTGGGAATGTTTTTACGTGCTGCAAACGGTAATTCCTTTTTGATCGTTCTTCAGTTTCTATCTAGAGAAGGGGGAACATAAGATTCTTATCAAAAAAGTGGATAAATATAACAAATACTACATTGTTTCTTTCTTTTTATCTTTCTCAATAAAAACAATTGGTTTTTGCTCCAGAGCACAGTCAATTATATCAGGTTTTTTTTTCTTTTAGTTTGTTTTTCGTAAGACTAGGAGCAAAAATAAAGGATTGTTGTACGTTAACATCGATTTAGGAGTGATTTATGATTTATTCGGAAGTTCAAAATACTTTATAACGGATTCGTATTTTGCTATTTTCATTAGATAAAGTACTGCGATAGTTGAGTTATCTTGATAACAATATTTTTTCCTGAAGAAACATAAAGCTGCTATGCGTATTTTATGAGCTCCAATGTGAGAGTAAAGCTTTGTGTGATTACTTTCGGGGGTTTCTGTTATCAGTATATAAATCAGAACATTTATTGGTGGCATTTTGTTAAACAGGCATTCCTTATCTGAAATAAAACGCAATTATTTAGACCCCCTGAAATCTCTGCACTCATAGAAGATCCATTTTCACTTACTGTAGTAATGGTAAATATTTGCTAATGTCTTCTCCGTATGAAATCAAAAAAATACTTGCGTTTTATTTTACATCTGGTCTTCAGGAATAAAGCGACCAATTTGCTATCTGGTGTTGCTCTGAGAAATTCAATAACGTTCTAATTTTTTGAATATTTGGCTATAAAATTTGTCGCATATACATTTTTTTAAAAACGGAAATTTGATGATCTCAGTTTGTATCTGCCGTCTTTCTGTTTACGTTTATTGTTTCTGATAACACACATTTTAATCATTTGTTTGTAAAGATAAAATTCTATTGGACAATTTTGTATATTATCAACAAAATTTGAATATTATTAAATTGGAATATTAAAGCAGAATGCAAAGAAAATATATCCCCTTATATTTATCACAGATGACTAAATTAAAGCTCGTTTACTTGAAATTAGTAATTTCAATCATATACATAACATTAGCCTTTCATTTGAATATGGATGATTAAACTGATATAAGAAAACAGAACTTTGAATATACATAATAAGAAAGTTTTAGAAAGTCAGAAAAACGTATTCAGTTCTAAAATCATTATCAATTAAATCTTTATAATGTAAAACACCCTCAGGTATTGTTTTCTTCTTCAGAAGGAAAAACTATTTGTAGAAAAAAAATGCCAGCTAAATTTTAATCCTGAAAATCCATGAAAGTATAATATATGCGAGAGAGGTAATAACTTTTCATTTTAACTGATTATAACGGAAAAATTGACATTTCAAGCAATACCATTCCCGTTCACTGAGAGAAAATCGATGCTTCTTCATTATATATAAAATTTTATCTGGAATTTGTATTAGTTATTACAAGATACTTAAAATTATTCAAAGAAACTCAAAGCTTCTTTTAGATTCTTAAAATTCTAATTTGTCTTCATTGCCTGTATTTCTTCTTTGAAAATTTTAAATGACGCTTAAAATTTTGATATTTTTCTGAAATTAAGAAAATATTCATGGAACATGCTTTAAAAAAATTCCAGAATTGAATTTTGCAACTCATCGGTATGGAAAATGTTATAATTTTGAACATTACAGCTGAATGTAACAAAAAAAAGTTAATTTTGTTAACATTTTTCTGTAGAGCCACGGAAAGCAATTTCATTTTCTACAGTTATCACCGTAATACAATTTAATAGTAATTAAAAACGTTTGAGTTGAAGCACTTTTTTTGCTAATTTAAACAATCCTAGACCTATACTATATAATATCAAGTAATATGATAATTTAGATAGCTTAAATCGAATCCCTAAATCAGAAATCCTTGTATGCATCTAACGCTGCATGAAATAGTCAAGAATTAGAAGGAAAAGCTATTTGGACCACAAAATATACAGGAGTCATCACATAAAAGTGAGATTATAAATATGCATGATGAAACATACATTAAATAGATGTTCCATTATATAGCAGACCAAAAATTCTCTTTCTCATCGTGAATTCTCTTTTTCATGCTTAGGATAGCCCCTCCCTTGCACTCGTTTTGTCAGCCATTGACAGCTCGTCAAACTTGTTAGGACACACCTTCCTTGTATTCTTTGAGCTTTTGTATGGTTTTCCTATTTTCCAAATGACTTACTTTGCCTACAATAATACACGAAAAGTAAGTCATTTGGGTGTGTCCAGGCGTGTCTTTGAGCGCAAATACTTTTATTAAACCGATAAGATAAAACCCGAGAATTGCTGCTTGCTAAATCGTTGAGTAAGTTAGAGGTAAGATGATAAACATATTATGACGAAAGATGAAAGGTTAATTTCTTGTCTTATATATAAAAAAATATTTCTGCGAGGTTTAGTTGTTGATAGAGGTAGATTAAAATAGTGTATCAGATAGTAATCATCAAATTATTTTCAGTCAACAAAACTAATTCGTGAGCATTTAATGTCACATTTTCCTCTATAATTTCGGATGCTTAGGTTCCAAACCAAACATACATCAGAAATTTACGTATCCCTTTGTACCTAATCTTTGTTAAACGGAATTATAAGACATCGCGTTACGAATTAAATATGTGTGAATTTCAAAGATTTGCGGGTTTCTTAATAGACTAGAATATTGGAAACAGGTCATAATACACAGAATAATTTTACATGAGAGATTATTTGTAGAATGTACTCAGATCCTAGTATCAATTGCAAATTCTACCATAAACATAAAATTGCTCAGAAGTAGTTATTATTATGTGTGATCTATTAGAAAATATATGATGGAAAAGATCTGAAAAAACAAAAATCAGGGATATATTAAATGCATAATTTGTACCGGATTATACTGGGTGATCATAAAAAAAAACTTATTACGATTAAAAAACGATTTAGGACACCCTAGCGGGTATATATTCGGGGAACGGAATAAAATTTTGATTGCAGGTATTATACGGTATGCGCTCAAGAATCATGTGAAAAACAATAGTATAGCTCTCACAGTTACGATTACAGTGACAAAATTTCACAATTTCCAAACGGCAAAACCTATTTTTTTCCCCACGGAGACGTGATCCTCACAGTAAAAAACTGAAAATGAAGTTGGGAAGATTTAAACAGAGACGAAAAAAAGAGAAAACAACAAATAAAAGAGAGAGAAGCAATAATAAAGCAAGGGTACGTCAGAGCTGAAATATGTAGGGGAACGGAGGGTAATATGGATCGTCGGGTAGTGTGGGCCACTTAATGTTCCTAGGGCCTACCGGTAGATAGCAACCTATTATTATTCTCACAGTACACCCATAGCATCAGTCTGCCATGTAGATAATTGGTTGACATAACTGGTCTGTGTCGTTCCTCAGGGAATTTTCTTTGTTTGTGACCCTATAAGTGGTTGCTTCCTATAATATTTGAGGATTCCTTTTACTTCTACAGGTAAGAATAAAATTATGAAAATGGTGTTATTATTTAACTTACTTCATTTAGATTATGTCGTGACAGTTTTATCTTCCTCCCTTTAACTGAATTTAAACGTTAACATGTTTTTCTTCATAATGTCGGTCGGGTAGTATGGGCCATATGAGTAAAACCTACTTTTTTACTTAACGAAAAAATACCTAAGTTCAAGAAGAAGCCTGAAGGCGAAGGTCAAGGAAAGCGATCCGCGGATGCAATGAAGATTTCAATTGGAATGGGGAGGGTGGTGTCTTAGCGACATGGTCTTGGCTTCGGGGTCGGAGGAATCCAGGCTCGAAACATTATTCCACTAAAACTCAGCTTGTTGCTCTTTAAGTAATACGCAGTGATCAAACGCTTTCCAGTTTAGGTGTGTTCCTTGTCATGTGACTGTAGTTCAAAAATACGAGGTCCGTCCCAAAATAGCCCTCGAATTGCTTCAAAACAATATGTTAATATAGCTAAACTAGACTAATTTCAATTACAATTGTTTTGGAAGAAAAAATGTCTGAAAAGGCTGCATCCGACAATTATGGTGTACTTAATTGCAAAGAACAAAACATAATTATAAAACTAAAAATTAATAGGATAACGATGGAAAGGTAAGAAAATTTCTTTCTATTATTGTAATTTGGCTACAGAATAAAAATATATCCAGTTGTAGGGAAAAAAATTATTCGTTTTTATTTTAAACCTTGTGGTTTTGCATACTACCCGACATACTTAAAGTTTTGTAAATTATCGACTTAAAAATTAGTTGTCATATCTGCATAGATTTTTAGATAAATTTATGTAATTAGCATGAAGAAAAGTGTTCAAAGAAAGTTTTCCATAAGTTATATTTCATTCCAATAAATGATAGAAATTTTATATTAAATTTTTCTTATGGGCCCATGTTACCCACTGTTCTCCTATACCATCATATCTTCTTTTGGTTTCGACAGAGATTCAGTAGGAAACGTTCAGAGCAGAAGGCCCGGTGTAGACTGTGAGGTCAATGGAAAAGTAATTCTTCTTCTGGCCACACCACGGTTGTCGTCTACATTTTTTTTCGCTCTAAAAATACCACTCTGATTCCATTTTAAGTGTTTTTTTGTTACTACTTCTTATCACATTTCAGTGATAAGAAGTAGGTGTTGCCATTTGAAAATTTCGAAATTTTGACATTGTAACAGTAGATTTGAGAGCTGGACTATTGTTTTTCACAACGTTCTTGAGCGCATACCATATAATCCCTGAATACAAAACTTCCTTCCGTTCTCTCAAGCGGTATGCTCGTTAGGAAGGTCATATATCGGTAAAGTGTTTTATAATCACCCTGTATAATTTACTTGCTTCATATCGCCCATCATTTTTATGACTGCTAGAACACAATTCCTGAAAAATATATTTTAAATTAATGAATCTGCTCATGTGAAAGCTTCACCAATTTCTTAATTACTAACATATTCGAAAGAAAAATTCTGGTAATGATAGATTAAGGGGAAATTGTGAAAATAGATGACAACTCATGAAAATGGGAAGTATATGATAAGAAATTTAAGTAAAATGTTGGTGATTATTGCTGAATAAAACTGATGCAGACAATGGTGTATCAATAAGGATGCGCCATCTACTGTATCATGAAAAGGCATATGTGAGAATGACTATTGATTTCGTACTCATACCAAGATTGTAAATTTGATTTTCAACAATAACTTTGAAAATCTTCAATATAGTTGGTAATTCATCCATATAAATTCATTATTTATAAATCTTCTCCTTTTTATAATTATTTAATTATTTTATTTATCGAAATTGTATAAAATACAATACATTCCTCATTCTTATAAAGTTTTAAGAACAATTCACGGACTGAAAGATATTTAGAAAATTTAAAGCAAATCTATTATGCATGAATATTTCCAATGATTGCAGATCCATCTCAAATATATCATTTTATCCGAATACATTTAATGTCCTAGATATTTAATAAATATTACGAACACCAATTTATAAGTAAAGACAGGACAAAAAAAAATTCGAAAGAATTGACATGTTTGTAGAGTTGCCTTTACTAAATGACATGTTGAAAATATGTAGCTCACAGTAACATATATTATTAATATTCAATATCAGTGGTCATTCATTTATCACGAAAACTTTCTTGCTTGTATTACTCTAACTCAATTTTACGGATGTTTTGCCATTAACAATTTACCTTTCTCGGTGTATCAAGAGATGTATACAGAAGCTCTATTTCATAAGCCAAGCTGCGTCAATTTGCAATCAAGGTTTTGAACATTAATTCTGATCATTCCCTATTTCACAATTTACGATACTTTCCAAATCATCGTAATACGAAATAGCGAGAATGAATTAATAATGAAACGCGCCTGACAAGCGTTCGAGTAAATCAAAATTATTCTGGGACAGATAACTCAAGTATACATTCAGGCACTTCAAGCATTTGTGAAATCTGCAACTAAGTAAGGGTATATTTTATGTTAAATAATGTTGCCGGAGAGCTAATTATTAAAACCATATGTACATGGTCACTGGTCATTTGTAGAAACGAGCATATAAATAGATCTAATAAATGTGTTTAGTGATTAAATTAATACGTTTCTGTATGAAACGAGCTCATTTACTTGGCAAATTCATAAATGTCAATCTTTGGATTAAATTGTATACAGTAATACAACATTAAGCAATGTTATAATGTGATTATTACTATACAAAGGAATAACTAACTGCTTTGGGAAGAAAATTTATATAAGAAAACAAAAAATATGTTGATCATATTTTTCACAATTCATCAATATAAAAAACGTATTTACTATTAACCATATATTCGGGGCAAATTCTTTCCATTAATGAGTATTTAATTTCCATTAATGAGTATATCATTCCATCGTGCGGTTATAGTTAAAGTTCGGAGCGCTGTTGAGAAAAAGATATTGTTATAAGTACGCCACTTGGTATGAATAAAAACCATGGGAAAAATATCTCAAAAAATTGTTACTAAAGACAAAGGATACAAGAAGAGAGAGGCGAACATTTCTAGTAAAATTACAATTCAGTGAAATTGTTATCAAATCTTGATGCATATTTGATGAGAATTTCAATTGAACGAAAGAAAACACCAACGTAATTGTTGTAAAGTTGGAATGAATTCAGTGAACAGAAGAGTTTTGTTTTCACATGAACGAGCATACGCCATCATACTATTCTACATAATTTTAACTGTTTCCGCAAAAATGGCCATGCCAATAAAGATGACCTCAATATTTTGGCTTTTTTCACTTTCCCCCATTACCATGGATTTAAGTTAAATTGAAATGTAAAAATAAATAGTTTTTCTTGATTCGTCAGAAGTCATTTTCTCCATTGGAAGGTGCTGTTTCCTGAGAGAATCACAGTAACTTAAATCATTGGTAGCAACATTGTAAATGTGGTTGATATTGGTAGTACTAAACTATAACATTTCACGCCGTCTAGATTGTTGCTTGGACCTGGAGTGATATGAAAGACCCACGTTCAAGCACCAGTCACGATTTGGCTCAAAATATAGTCACATTCCATGCATAGAGTAACATCCTCTCTAACATCGTTTTTCTTTTAGGTTAAAAATGGAAAATCTGAGTATGACATAATATTTGGATAATACGAGTTTTAAATAGTCAATACATTAAAATTGCCATTCAAACTTATTGTAGAGAAATTTCGCAATATAAATCACAGAAGATTTTGATATTGCGAGTTTTAAATAGTCAATACATTAAAATTGCCATTCAAACTTATTGTAGAGAAATTTCGCAATATAAATCACAGAAGATTTTGATGTTCTTTGTGTAGACCGTATAAATAACGCAGTGCAATAGAAGTTCACATTTCCAGCACTGTTATAATACTAGTATTTCTTTTTCTACAATATTCTAGCTTAAATTTCTTCTTGTATACCCAGTAAAACACTTCTCTAAATGTTCACTCGCTGTGTCGCCTTTTGTCGCCTTACGTTTTACGCCTTTTGTCAAAATGGTGCTTCCAGAAAGTTTCTTCACTTTATTCTTGGTCATGGTCTTTTCAATGTTCTGTAGAGAATCTATCTACCATTTAAACTTATGTCGTGTCCAAGATAAAAATGTTCTGCATTGTTAGGCGCCTGTACCTCATCAATACCTGAAAAATCAAAAACAGTGGAAGAGACAACAACACTCTTCACTAGAAACACTTTAACGTTCTTCAATGATACGGTCTTCATCGTGCCATATCATCTTCAAAAGAACGAGATAACTTGTATGAACTTTCAAAACGAGACAGTTCAAAACCAATCTTTCAAAGTGCGAATGAGAATCATGAGTAGTAGCGCGGCATGCTTAAAATACCAAATATCTAAAAATGACTGAAAAATAAACGATATCAGTTGCAAATTACTCGTAAAAACGATTATGACCTTGATAGCGATTAAAAAAGTACTGGCTCATTTCTGATGAGATAATGTATTAAGCGAGAGTGAAATGGACACTCTTGGGGTGTTTGACACCTCATTCTCGTGCCACGAGATAGTATGTTTTCAAGAATTTTAAAATTATGCTGTTAAAAATTTTCCATATCCTTTAATATGTAAACATTATTCTGTTCTCCCATGTCTCACATTTAAATGAGATATTCGGATTCATCTAAAATATTTCATTTAGAAGAATGATCTTTTATATGGGATCACAGAGAGATTGAGAGATACAATTGTGAAGTTTCAATTTAAACGCAAAAAAGGGAGGTTTCAATTTGAATTGTTTCGTTTCAAAGTGAAAGGAATAAATTAATGCATTAAAATAATGGATTAAATATAAACACATTTAACTTAAGAGTAATAAATATTCAATTTCAGAATAAACTTATCATTCAATATGTTGTGGGTATCAGCTTAAGTAGCACTTTTTGTAGATCAATACAACGTCTCTTTCAAAAATAGAATTATCTTGTGCGAGTCACTTAGGAATAAGTTGTCCCAAAAACAAATACTAAATTTTTACACACTCTAATATTATGAGCATTAAATATTTTAAATTCCCATATGAATAAGTGATACAGAAACATCTACTTGATGATAATAACATCTACTTATGCACAAATCTAATATAGAGCACCATTAATTTTTTCTCAATTTTAATTTAATGTAACATTCATCAACTTCACAATTAATTTTTTAAAACTTCAAACAATTAAGTGTTCAATTTAAAATAATTTTTTCCGTCTTCTTGGCGAGTAATTAAAGCAATCCAGTCCCAATAAATTCCATTTTATCTTCATTTTTATTTTTAAATGTAATCCTTCTATCTATGATGTTGCTTGAAAAAAGAGAAACATTGAAAGTTAATTGCAATAGTTTTATTTTAAATTTAGAAATTAAGGAAATAACGTTTCCATAAAATATTTTTAACGCGTTAAAAAGAAAATTATAAAAAAATGAAAATGTTTCGACATTGCAGTTAATACATTATTCACATGCCCAAAAGATAAAATGTCTTGTTAAAAGATAACTTAATCACACAGTTTTCACCTCCGATTATTGATTAACACCTAAACCCATTTTTCTTCCGGTCGATTTATCATTTTTACGCTGTTTCATCATATGCCCGTGGCAGATCGTCTCGAATGGCGTACATCGGGGAGGGAACTTCGTTAACATATATTTCTATTGCATATTCCTTGAACTATAGCTACTCATATACTGTTTATCTTCAAATTTTTCATTAGATGTTCTAAATATGATCAAAATTATGTAATGTATTATAGAATTTTTAATGCTAATGCGGTTTAAAATGAATATCATACATGATTCTTCTACAATCAACTTGTACCTCCGATTAATCAAACTTTATTTTCCTGACACGAATTATGTATTCGTTCGTCTCTTTTTTATATCGAGATGAATAATCATGAAGTCTCTTTTTTATATTTGTTATCTGCAACTTCTACAATTTACTCTTGTGTATTTTATTTATTTTTTATAAATTTTTCTGTGAGCATCATATTTTTATTAATTTACCTTTTGTTCTTATAATTGGCAGCGTTAAAATCTTTAAATTTGAATTTTCTTTCAATATTTGATGTAAATATGTCCATTTTCACCATGTCTATGTGTCTGCTGGAATGTCCTATTCCCTAAGAGTCAACCTGCAATCTAAAAGCTTGCGGTTTAGTCGGCTTTCCTGGGTATTGAATAAATGAACGCATTCGTTCATTCAAGAAAACAAATCTTTCAACAAATGTTGAAGCACCGTTAAGCAATTGGAAAGATTTTGGAATGCGGATTGCAGGTTCGAGAATAGCAGCACACAAATTTGGAATGTGGATCGTAAGTTCTAGAATAGCAGCACGCAAATCTTTCAGATCTGGAGTCCTGGCGCATATTAAAGCCGTCATCATGAAAAAATCCCTCTCGCTGCTGCGTCGAGGAAGCTTAGGAAGTTAAATAACCTTTATCTCACCGCAATTCTGTGTTACAATTTCATTATAAAGATTTGAAAATAAGCCTTGTTTAGTCGGCTCTCCTGTGTATTGAATAAATGAATATATTCGTTCATTCAAGAAATCTAATCTTTCAATAAATTTTGAAGCACCGTTGAACTATTGGAAAGATTTTGGAATGCGGATAGTAGGTTCGAGAATAGCAGCACACAATTTTTTCAGATCTGGAGTCCTGGCGCAAATTAAAAAAGTCATCATGAAAAATAACTCTCGCTGGTGCGTCGAGGAATCTTTACAAAATTTAAAAAGCGTTAAAAATTTATTACAAAGATTTCAAAATGAGCTTTGTACACCTTAAAAACAGGACGTTAAATTATTTACACAAAATCCTAGCAAATTATCAAAATACTATTAAATTATTTACACAAATCCACCTAAGCAAATTCCCAGCTTAACTTTCTGCCAAAGTTTTAATTACATTTTTAAAATCGTTTAATTATTTCAATAAAAATATCAAATTGTGCAGTAAAGCTTAATGAATTTTGTACAAAATCCTATCGTAAAAAAGTTAACAAATTTTTTCTAACATTTCATTCAGATATTAATAAATCAATGAATACGCGTTAAGAAATATGGCACCATCATTGGATAAGAAATCGATGCCTGCTGATCATAATTTGGAAACAATTTTCTTGATGATGCGGTTAATAGATGATTTGATCTTCTTGAAGACAAGTAACACGTTTTCGGAGATCACTAATGTACTTTCAGATAGATTTCTGTTAGTGCAAGAAAGTGAGATTAATGGCTGTTATTTTAACCAATACTGTGTGTCTCAAAACATTGTATAGAAAGAGCGCAAATTACGATGATATTTAAATCTATTTATCCACATCTAATTTTGATTTATTTCTTTAAAATTTTTCGCTTCATTTTCTGGAGGCACAATAATAATATTTTTTTCACTAAATTTGAGATGTTTTAAAACATTTTAATTTCCAAAAGAAAAAGTGAATATATTTTCAATTTCAGAAATATGAATTAGCGTTCCACCACACCTTTTTAAATAATTGTTTAATTTTCGATTTCGTGGCGTTTCAAATCGAATTTTTTGTTTTGCTTTTATTGAAAGGGATTTAATATTTTTAGGAATAATGCCTGAGTGTTTCTTTGCTGACAACTAAAATTTTAGTATGATCCCTTGGCATTTTAATGTAGACAACTCTCCTTTTGACTTAACTCTTCCAGTATTAAACTAAAATATATCAACGAGTTTTGGGGATAAGAGGCTGCTAGTCCTAAGTTAGTTAGATTATATTAACGTCCCGTTTTGAAGCACCACGAGGGATATTTTACCCTCTGATTCCTAAGTCAATTGGAATAAAGGGACCTCAAAATACGGGAACGCCCGAGCTCCTCTATCAAAGATAAGGGAAATTCACTTCCTCCTTAGAAAACACAATGGCAGCTGGCGCTGTCCGAATTCTAAGAAAACTCCCCTTTTCCCCATACACATATGGGCGAGCCACTCTAATGAAGAAAGCACGCGCCGTGGGTGTGAAATCAATCACACTTAACGAAAGGGGGTAGAAATTTCTGAGTGACATTCGGAAGGATATCGTCTTTTGCTTGAAAGGACGTATGGGACGGTTCCGTATCGATAGAGTTAAGGACTTTACCTCGTAATTTTGAGCCGCGGTCAGATGACGGGGATAACAACTGAGCTAGTACCCCCATCTCCATACTTCCGCGCCACACCAGCGGGAGGAGTAGGACACCGCGTCCTCTGCTAACACGAAGAAAATGGTTTTTGGAATGAAACGAATTTTGGTAAGCTCTCCAAATGCTCTGTAAATTATCCCCAAAATATTTACTAAATGGGTTTTAGGAGGACTTGTTTTCCGAAAACCTTTACTTTTTGTTTTGTTTAAGGAGAATAAATAATTTTCCACAGCGCCATGAACATGTAGGATAAAACGTTGAAGAGTGTTTCACCATATCTAATACTTTTACACATTTAATTAAACTAAGAATTATATATTTGTCGTTTAAAACATTCGAGAAAGAAAATGAGTCTAAATGTACTAAGTCTGGAAATTCCGGATTAAAAAAAATTAAATTCCGTCTATATGCAGACCAAAATTTGCTCTGCCGAACTATATAATTTTGAATGCTTAAAAATTTGTATTTTACAATTTCAGTAGGTTATTTTCGTATGAATAATAGAATTAATTTAATTATGTTGGTGGTTCTTGTTCCATTTATTCTAACATATGTACAATAGTCCTTGAGTCAAAGATTCATGATAAATGGAAATTTTAGTACCTTTTGGATCACCTAAATATTAACTGCAGATGAAATGTGATTCAACCTCAATACATGGGAGTAGGTTGCAAACAGAGACATCATTCAGGAGCAACTGACCCATATGTGTGTTTCAAATACAAGAAATCGCAGAGCAGCTATCGTAACCGCAGCGAGCAGTTTTGACTAAAGCCCACATTGATTTACCAGTTTTCGAATCATGCTAGTCTGGAACCTTTTACCTTCTTAATCCGATTCGGATTACTCAACCATGTAATACCTTAACCCACCTGCCATTTGGTTGGCTTAATATAAATATAATCTTTGAATGCTGCAACTGCTTAACAGCTACAATCTCGTACATGTGCTCCAAAAAGTTATTTTATGAAATCTGCTGTCTCATTTGAACTTTTATAAAAAGAAAAATTCTTCCGATGGCTTTTATTATCCAGGAGGGAAAAATTATTATTACTGAAATTAAACATTTATTTAATTAATCAAATACACATTAAATATTTCTCAATTTATAGTATATATCTAGTAAATGATTTGCAATTAACTATCAAAGGCAGTTTTTATTTGAACAAGAGTTAATCAATTAGTCCAGCCAAAGGAAAAAGAAAGCGGTGTAGCTTTCAAATTTGGCACAGTTGTTGGGGGTAGTGACCTAAACGACATACTAAAAGTCCCCGGCGGTAGGGGGTGCGCGGGGGTTCAGGGGGTTTAAAGGTGGTATTTTCAGTTTTTCTTAAATATCTCGAAAACTATGAGTTCTTTAAAAAACACTTAATTGCAAAATTAAACTACATGAAATTTCCTAAGAAAACATTCGTACGTTACTTTTGTAGAATCAATAGTTTAGAAGATACAGGGGGATTTAAAAGTTAATACTTCTAAAATTCATTATTGCAATGGTAAAATCGATTAAAAGGGCTGAACCAAGAACCCACATAAAAACATCATGCCTATATAATTTTTAAGTTTCCTTCTACTCGCAGCCCAGTCAACGAATTGCAAATTTAAAAAATGGTGTAGTTTTGAAATTCGGCACAGTTGTCGGGAAGAGTGCCCTACACGACATACTAAAAGTCCCCGCTGGTGTAGGATGCTCAGGTGATATAGGGGGTTAAAAGGGGGGATTCCTCAGTTTTTTTCAATTATCTCGAAAACTGTCGGTCCTAGCAAAAAAAAACTTCAGCATAAAATTAAACTACATTAATTTTCTACAAAACTAGTCCTAAATTTTTTGTAGCATGAAATTTTAGAAGATACAGGTGGATTTCAAAGTGAATATTTCTAAAATTTCTTATTGTAATGGTAAAATCAATTAAAAGTACTGAAGCAAAAACCCTCAGATACACCTCATGCCTATACAATAATTATACAAGGATAGTATTGTATGTGTCGAGAGTAGTAGCGGTTTCAGGGCGTGGGGGCGACAAACCTATTTGATGATCAGCCATGCTCTCTTCCTCCACTCACGTCCGTTTCCTTCCACAAGATCACTTCTACTCAGTCTTTTGGTTCTGTTAACGCTCCAAATGAGTGTATTTAGACAGTATAATATAAATCTGTTTATCTATTCTGATTTTAACTGAAAATCTCGCAACCAGTCTCTCACAGTTCGACAGAAACATTTTCTTGCCGTTGAAGAAATAAGACCAGGCATGTTCAATTACTAACACAGAAAATGGCTTCTAAAGTAATTGAAACGAGAGTCGCTACCGGGTATGTTGATACTTATATTGTGAGATATGGGTTAGAAAAAGCAACTTCTCAACCCGAGGGAAAGACATAGACCTAGTCGTGTTACTGATTGCTTTGGTACCACTAGAAAGTAACATTTATTTTATGAATCCTGGTAAGGAAAAAGTTTTTGTTAAATTATTTTTTACAAGAAAGTTCCAAAAGAACTTTCTTTTGCCCAAACCATCCTCCTTCTCCATGCATTCAGTGGCTGTGACATAATACCAGCTATTTATAGAAAAAGCAAAGCACTATAGCTACATTGTTCAAAAATCAACTGAGCCAGATGAAAAACATTGCTGACATCTTTTATAATCCCTAATAAACACCAGATACTATCATACAAGCAGTTGAGAAGATATTCCTAGCCATATACAAAGCCCCTGCTGATGAACATAATTTGAATAAACGTAGATATGCGGCATTTCTCAAATCATCAACCAAGATCAGAGCTGATCTTTCTTCAATTCCTCCAACCAAAGGAGCGGCGGAGAAACAAACGTTTAGAAATGTGTTTCTGTTAATGTAGTTTAATTTTATACTTACGTTTAAGTTTTATCTTTAAGTTTTTTTCAGCTAGGATCCATAGTTTTCGAGATATTTAAGAAAAACTGAGAAATCCTCTCCCTTCAACCCCCTGCGTACCCCCCACCAGCCGGAACATTTAGTATGTCGTTTCGGGCACTCTACCTAACAACTGTGCCGAATTTCAAAACTACGCCATTGTTTAAATTTACAATTCGTTGACTGGATTACGAGTAGAAGGAAACTTGTGAAAGGGAACGGTAGTGAGGGGAGGAATGGAGGATAATTGTTTATCAAATGGCTTTGTAACCCCCGCTCCGACACATAAAATACAACCCTTGTATAATTATTATAAAGGCATGAGATTTTTATGAGGGTTCTTGATTCAGCCCTTTTAATCGATTTTACCATTACAATAAGGAATTTTAGAAATAATAACTTTTAAATCCCCCTGTATCTTCTAAACTATTGATTCCACAAAAACAACGTATGAACGTTTTTCTTAGGAAATTTCATGTAGTTGAATTTTGCAATTGAGTGCTTTTTTAAAGAACCCATAGTGTTCGAGATATTAAAGAAAAACTGGAAATGCCCCCTTTAACCTCCCTTTCACCCCTCCCCCGCTCACCCCCACCGCCGGGGACTTTTATTATGTCGTTTAGTACACTACACCTAACAACTGTGATAAATTTCAAAATTATACCATTTTTTTTTCTATTCGTCGATTTTTGGCCTTCGCTGACTGGACTAAATTAGTTAATCCTTATTGAATCAATTGCATGATATCAGTGAAAAATCAAATTGTTCGATTCGAGAAAATAATTTCTTAACCTTTTATATACGAAATGGCTTTCCTCGTCGCTAAATTAAAAGCATCTGATCGCCCGAAAACACCATACCGTCATTATAGTGTAAATGAAGGAAATCACAGAAATCTCGTCAATTGCACTGTTAGTTTGTTTTGGATATGCTACGTAAATAATAATTATAATATTGATAATAAAATACCCATGAAATTGCAAGAATTATTTATCACTAAAAGTAGAACTCTTAAATTCTTTAAAAAATGTTTTTCATTGTTATTAGATATTTAAAGCAAAAAAAACCACTTTCATAAGTTTTGCTTGAGCAATCTGACTTCGATTTTATCTGTGAGCAAAATATCTTTGCAAAATTTTCAAAAAAGGGGATTTGAAATCAAAGAATCAGCAAATATTCTCTTTTATGATACTTTTCAAACATATCAAAATTGATTGACATCTTTATGACTCAAACATCATAATAAAATCTCTTGCTCTTTTAAACTTAAATTTTTCATATAGTTTTCATTAATTTATTTCGTATTCGTATCCAGTATGAAATTTGATTGCTTAATTTGATTATAATTATTTGTCCTTTGTGAAATCCTGCATAAATCAAATTAGAGTTTTAATCAAGCATTTTAAAGCTCCATAAACATTTGCAACTTGAAATACTCCAAGTATTACTAAAATTTCTAACTGTTTCTATAATTAAGCTAACTTCACGAAATCATTTGAATTATTCAAACTTGTTTAGCATATAAATGTGCTCGAAAACCCTCTTTTAACAGCAAAATGCAAAAACAAACAAACACTACAGAACATACGAGTCCACGATTTTGAAACAAACACAATGCTTTTTTTTAAAAAGAATACGGAACTTTGACAAATACAGGGAAACACATAATTACAAGAAAGTCCCAGACAGCATAAAACAAAAGCAATACTTCTTTAAAATTTCAGTCTTTTTAGTGAAAGTTGAGTGGAAGTACTTGAATTAGAAAAGAAGCTGCCTGCCAGAAAGAGGCTAAAACCTGATTAGTGTAGAATAAGAAAACCGTCCTGGTTTCCACCTCAATTTATTATTTACGAAAGAGCGTCGCTTCTTGAGCTATGCTGCAAGCTTCGATATTTTCGAATTGGCTAAATTCTGTAATGGTTAGGAACTGCAAGAAAAGCTTTTAAGGCTATTGGAAATGTGTTGAGATATGCATGGAACTGTATGCCGAATGCTATAAATTGAATAAAGATGCTTTCCGTAAAACGTATCGAGTTCCTCTGGAATTCTAATGCACTCTAAGAGAGATTTTAAAGAATTTTATGGGCTGAATGGCTCTAGTTAAAATTATTTATAACAAACTCTCTTCGATTAAAATGTTCTTTTTAAAATTTAAGCTTTAAATTCAATTTCCGTGTTCGATACATTGGATCTATGATCAGTTTTTTTTTTTTATTTTACAAAGTAAAATTACTCTTTTCATTATTTTACTGTATTCAATTATTTCATAATATTTAAATATTTAACATATTAAGCATAAATATATTAAATTAATGCCTTTTCCACATACACTCTCCAGAGTCTCTATTTTCCGCGTTATCTTTATATTTTGTAATATATGCAATCATTTTATGATTTTAATTATTTTTGCCGAATTTCTAATATTTTGAATTTTATTTGTGATATTATTTTGCAAATCAACGTTTCTCTTGAGAGAAAGTAACATAAAATTTATGTTTCGTACGTCAGTATACTAACTGGCAAGAAATGAATCGTTTCTCAATTGTTTCCATCAATATATTAACGTCGTGAACTAGTTTTAGTTATTTAAGTATATTTAGCACAGAATTGAACCTGTAACAATAAAATGTCAATGGAAAAACACAATGCAGCGGCATTTACGAATCTATTCGAGTCTGGAAAAAAAATCTTTCCTTTCTTAAAGTCAAACTGAACTTTGAAAGACTCGCAGAAACACATAATTACAAATGAGTCCGGTGAAGAAAAAATCCCAGGCAATCCTTCTTTAAAATTCCACTCCTTTTAGCGAAAGTTGACTTGCAAGTACTTGAATTAGAAAAGAAGCTGACTGCAGGAAAGAAACTAAAACCTGATTAGTGTAGAATAAGAAAACCGCCTTGGTTTCCACCTCGATTTATTATTTACGAAAGAGCGTCGCTTCTTGAGCTATGCTGCAAGTCTCGATATTTTCAGACGGGTTAAATTCTGTAATAGTTAGGAACTGCAAGAAAAGCTTTTAGGCTTATTGGATATGCGTAGAGATATGCATGGAAGTATATGCCGAACGTTGCAAATTAAATAAAGATGCATTTCGTATAACAGATCAAATAGCCTAGAATTTTGATGTTTTCTGAAGGAAGTTTTATGAGATGGATAGTTATGTATGAAATTATTTATGCCTAACTCTTTTCGGTTCGAATGCTGTTTTATAAAGTTGTAAATCAGGGTCTTAAATTCACTCCGAGTTTTCTAAACATTAGATGGCATTGCTAGATTTTGTTCCTTCAAACAGCGCTATTATCATATCTGTTGTTGCTTTCAAAGAAATATTTAAATTTTTTGTTAAATACATTTGTTATCTACTTATAAGTATAATAAAAGAATTAATGTTCATCAGTCTCTCTTTATATTTTATTTTATTTAGATAATTCATTAGTTTCTTCTGAATACAAGGTTTCAAATTATGATTTAGAGATTTTGATAATTTCAATTAAATTTGTAGCATTGTCAAAGAAAATTCAGTTTTGCTCAGGAGAAAATATTATAAAATTTGATATATTACATTTTTGCTTTAATATTGTCCTCAATTCAAAAATTATAAAATTATAGAATAAATGCATAGGATTTCAGAATCTTTCAGGTTGAAATTAACTTTTCAAAATAATTTGAAAAATTCAAACATACTTAGCATATATACCTAGTCACCACTGAACTGCGAAATTCAACATAAATAAATAATAAAATTAAAATTGAAAAAAAACAATTAAACTCCAGCACATACGAGTCTGTCTAAGTTTGACAATTTCTTTTTTGCCTGACTAAGTCTATTTTGCATCTTTCTTTTTTAAAAAACAAATTGCAGCTTGCAAAAATTCGGAAACATATAATAATTATAAATAATCCCCAGAAAGAGGTGAAAATTGATCCCTTTTTAAAATTCCAGTATTTTTTAACCTAAAATGCTTGCAAGTATTGTTTATCAACGGATTCAGAAACCCTCCGATCTTTTGCGCATGCGCCTGGCGGAGTTATTTTCATCAAAATAGGGGGAATTGAAGAATGGAAGGGTGATGTTTACATTTTACTGAGCGCGATCTAACAAAAAACTCCGGAAATGCGTTCATATGACTCATTGCCTGACACCCCTTTCCGGTGTACAATCGTCCAAAAGTAGTAGTCTCGGAATCCGTTGCTGAACAGTACTTCCATTAGGAAAGATGCTGACTGCTAGAAAGACATTAAAACTTGATTAGTATCGGATATGAAAACCATATGGTTTTCCATCTCGATTTATTATTTACGAAACAGCGAAGCTTCTTTAGCTGCAGAACAAGCCTCGAAATTTTCGGACAGGGCAAATTATTAATAGTTAGGAAATGAAATGTTTTTAGAGAAACTAGAATTGTGTCACGATCTGCATGAAGTTGCATGCTGAATTCTACAAATTAAATAAGGATTCATTTTGTAAAACTGATCATATATGTCTCAGATTTTTTTGTTATCTGAAATAAGTTTTATGACAAAGAATGTGTTGCCACTGCCATTATGTTATTATCTTCCTGTTTTCATTTATTTGATCATACTTTATCTTTTGGCTAAATTAGTTAAGAATGTGCCAACTAGTTTTCTATCTACTTTAGTTTGTAAAAGGGAACTAAGTGTATTCTATACATTACATACTTTTATTTACATAACATTTTATTTTTTATTATATTTTCATTTATATTAGAATGTTTCTCTAATTTTCAATATTTTGCTGTGATACATTTTTATTTATCCAAATCTCAGACAGGTGCTTTCATTTGTATAACTAAACTAGAGAAATTCCCGAAAAATTACATTTTTCTGTAATTTCTTAATAATAATGATGAGTTTAATAATAACGATGCGTTTAAGATTTTATGTTAAAGAAGGAATCGTTATCTGTTGATAATCATTTTAAAAATAAATATTCGAAGAAAGACTAACATATTTTCTCAAGAAAAATTGTAATTGTAACAGTATTTCAAGGAAATATTAAAATAATTTTATATTATATTTAACCGTCGTATCAATACATTCATAACCTGCCTTTCAGCAATTTCGTAATTCATTAAAAATATTTCACATATAAATTTATGTTAAAAATAATACCCTGTTACTAAATTTGAAATGACAATGCAATAAGAAATTTAAGATCGTGATAAGCGAGTTTGATATGTCAGGTGTTTACTACATGTAGAGTAAGATTGTTATCACCTGACATTTTATTACTATTTGCAATGAGAGTTTGTATCTCGACAGCTTTTCTCTGAAATAAACTATAATCGTGTTGCAACTATTTGACAGTTTTTTTTGGAATCATGTTTTAAAGAAAACGTTTCGTGGTAGCAGTTGGCGAACAAGTGTTAGCATTTTGATATCATCTATTAAACATTTGAACAAAGGACTAAAAATCCTTACTCTGTTTCACAGGAAGCAACAAATTATGTTTCTGTAATCTCAGAGTCAAAACTTGTTTGGCTACAATAAATTCTAATTATTTATTAAATAGTTTATATATAAGATTGGTAATTTTTTTTGTTGACCAAAAAATTTCTAATTGGATCATAAATAATTGCTTGAGCTTGATTGGTCAAATATCAAACTAGAGAAATAGCCCATAAATCATTTACGATAATTAGTAGTGCTGATAAATAGGAAATCAAACAAGCAAAAGCAAGAAAAAAGCGCTATAAAACAACTTTAAGAAATCACACGTTAGTTTAAAAAGGATCAAAACTAAGGCTACGTGGTTTTCTATAATATGTGAACAAGTAAAGGAAGAAGAAATTATACAATACATGAAAAGTCATAATTGGGTTCATACAGTGTGTGCTGATGTGAAATTGAGAAAATAAATTATGCATTAATTGCGTTGAATGAAATTGGTGGTCCCATTCAGGTAACAAGTTTTTTGTATCTGACCGTTGACACAATCTTAATATGCTGCATTTTTACTAATTTAATCTGTTTTTCATAAAATGTTAGTTAAATTATTTTGAAGATTAAAAAATCAGCAAAAAAATTATCCTATATTTTTTGATAAACTTACTTCTCCTTCACTGTACATTAAAAATGGTTCCAGGTTTTCCAAATGCACCAACCTTCTTCTATACTTTCCAACTGTTTTGAAACTATTTATATAGACATATGTTTTATCATTTTGAAAGGTAAAATTGTATTAACATTTTAGAGGTTATTTCCCGTTGAAAACACCTTTTCATGAGATTTCTTTCTTATCTAGGCGGTTGTCTTTCGATGATTTATTAAAAAGAATATGTTTTATCATCTAATAAAGACAATAGATGGCATCTCCAATTATAATTTTTCTTTTGATGGATTTATACAGTCATTAACATTATTTTCACGAAAAAAAGGAAAGTGCTTGTCTCCCTAAAGGGTTAAAAGGGTAAAAGATAATAATTCTCACTAAAATTCTAAAATCATCATAAATTTCAATCATGAAAATTCATAACACTTTTGATAGTGTAACAAATAGGAATTTTACCTTCCACTAAGAGTTCCATATCAGCTCTGTCTTCTCCCACAGCATTACTAACATGGCAAGAATATCTACCAGCATCACCACGACTGACTTTATTAAAAATAAGAACACCTCCTTCTTGTCTGACCGATGCATCAAGATCCGACAAAATTCTTTGACCACCTGCCGATCGATGCCACCTGTAAGCCGGAACTGGATAACCTTGAGCAATACATGTTAGTGTTGCACGATGTCCATTCGTCGCTTTGACACGCGAAGAGCGCCGGATAATTCGTGGAGGCTGATTATGATGAGGTTCTAAAAATAAAAACACATATATAATTTGTAATGATATTTAAACATTGAATTATATTTAAATGGTAGTAAATCCAGATTACTTACATTTACCATCGGCATTAAGATAATTTTATTAAAAAATCGCTGTTTATGATTCTCAGAATAATTGAAAGTGAAATAAATAAACAAATCCAATCCAAACATAAATTTATGCACATATAATTACGTGACTATGTGCAGTCGGTCGCAACAGAACTATGTTTACTGAGGCATTTGTCTTTATATAACTGATCCATATATCTAGTTTGACAATAATATGGCTAAAACGATAAATGGGGTTTCTTTGTATAAATTTAAAATTTAATATACCATGAACTTTTGCTACTACGTTGTATCTGTTGTATTTGCTATAGTAACTGTATAACTCACAATGTAATTTTTCGTATAATTTAGGGAAGAAAATTATACAATCCGGGACAAACAATTTTGTTTCAGCCTATTTCAGATCATATTATATTCAAAAATATTAAAATGAAATGTAGCATGTAAGCTAATTTCCGGTTATTTGGCATGTTAATTAATTTAGCCTTAAAATTTACCTCCTATTTTGTTCTTGACATTTATGGTTATTATTAAAATTCAAAAACAGTGATTTCCTTTCATTTACACCCCAAAAAATGTCGAATAATTTTCTTTCAATTTGTTTCTTGATACTCAATGTTTTGATTTACAAGCACGACTGAAAAAGTAACTGGCATGTCATAAATTTGCAACCTCTGTATAATGGTACTGCAAAATGTAAATCGTGCTTCATAAGCGGCGATTTATTGCATAAAATGTTTTCAGGAACAAAACATTGCAATTTTAGTCATGAATCGTTCTGTCTGTCTCTCTTAACCTTTCCGATAAATTCAGTTACAATTTTCTGCTTCATTGCATTGGTTGAAGGAACTTGCTTCCTAGTTAATTTTTCGATTACAGGCTCAAAATACAGCAAATAGCTGCTCTGAGAAACAAAGCAATTTAACCAACCTCATTGTTTAAGAAGTATGAAATGTTAATGTGGAATCTTCTTCTTCACGTGTTAAAACTCCTTGAGTCTGAAAACAACATTTTTATATTTATAGTCTGGGAAACCCAGAACAGAAAACCTCTACTGGCTGGACGGATAATTTCTTGTATGTTGTCATAATTCTAGATTTCTATCGAATTTTCTACGAAATCCCGCTAAGAAAAGTCTGTAGTCGGGAGAAGAGCACTGCAGCTGGTTTTTCTTATTAAATAACTAGAACCAAAGAAAAAAATATGATCAAGTTTTTTCCAAATAAGGCTCCGCTCCTCTTAAGGCCTGTCCTGTCTTCGCTCTTCTAAAATTAAGGAAAGTTGGAACCCTTAGTCCGTTAAACCTAACCCTACCCTATTAGCACAAGATATTGTACGGTATCCCTACGATGTTGTTCGATATTCAGAATGCCGCACAATATCTTGAAGATATCGTAACAATATTATAGAGCATCTTGTGCTAATAGGGTATTACTTCGATGTACCTTTTCTCAAAATCTGTTATAGATTCGTGCTTAAAATTTTTTATACAAGTAAAGTACATCTTTCTTATTATACAGAAATAATTTTTTAAAAATTAAAAAACTTATTTTTTACAATTTTTTTGTGTCAAAACAAAAAATTAAAAAAATGGTTGAATTGGCCACTTCGATGTACCTTTTCTCAAAATCTGTTATATATACATGTTTGAATCTTTTTATACAAGTAAAGCATATCTTCCTAATAATATTGAAATGAGTTTTTTTTTAAAATAAAAACTTTATTTTTTACATTTTTTATGTCAAAATAGGGTAAAATTTCATTGTGCGTAATTAAATATTTTGTAAATTTATAAAAAAATTAAAAATTAACCAACATCTCTTTTCAGTAATAATGAGGAAGGTGAACTTTACTTCTATAAAAAATTTCAAATATGTATCTAGAACACATTTTGAGAAAAGGTGCATCGAAGTAACAAGGTTAGGGTTCCAACTCCCCTTAAGAAAAAGTTGTTAGAATTTTCCAAAATCCACCATCAATTCAATTGCATTATTTTGCTATTAGCTTGATGTTCTAGGTTGAAAATGGGAAATAAACAGATGTTTAAAACTTCCAAACATTTTGTATAAATATGATTCCCTGTTTATCTTGAATATTCTGGTTGTTCTTATATAATGATACTGTAACTAATTAAATCCTATCTTGTGCCATTTTGTGAAAAGTAAATGAGGTAGGCTGTGCTCATTAAGAAAAGGTTCCGGAAGGTCATTGTTAGTGAGCGTGACTTAAGGCCGTAAGACCTTTCAGATCATCTTAGCGTAAACTAAATATGGCGTAACTCGTTTACGGACCGGGTATATGCAAATAAGTTTAGTTTGAATTTTAGATTGTGGGCACCCTTCAGAGCGCGTCTGGAGTTTCGTAAAATTCAATTCAAGCAGTATTAAAGTCTAGTTATGCTGAAATATGGCAATGCGGGTATAATTAGCTGATTCCATTACGTATTTCAGCTTAACTAACTTCGCCATAACTATATTTTAACTCGATTCTCATGTCACAAGAAAAGCGAAAAGGCCTTAATATTTATTTGGTGTATATACAGGGTGACAATTATTCAGCTATATGAAATAAAAAATAAAATTTTCAAAAACTAATGAGTTCAAAAATTTTATTCAAATTTTAAAAGTAACTACAGATATTTGGATTCAGTTTATGACATGCTCGATATGCTTGTCATCAACGGCTATGACGCGGCGCAGACGAAGATCGAAATAAAATTCTGCAAAAATCGACACTACCAGTTATCTCGAAATTTTTAATCACATTTTTGATGGTTATAACATTTGGACCGATTGTCTTCAGCTTGTATTTGGTCGCAAATTTCCTTTGAGTCGCAATCGGGTTGTTATTGCTCGAATAGTAGGTCTTGACGATCGATATACGCTCAGAGACGCTGTATTTCGACATTTTCAACGAAAAATGAACAACAACAACGATAAGAGTGCACATGCTTAAAAAAATCCCAACATTCCCTTCGTTCAACCGCCAAGTTTTAACTGAATCTCGCCAACTGTTCAAAAGTTATCAAGGGTTTTTTTCAGATAGTTCAATAATTGTCACCCTGTAATTATATTCATACAAATTGTAAATTTTTGATTTTTCAATTAATTCCTAGAAATATTTTAATAAGATACATTTTTGAATAAGTATATCAAAAAATTCAGTTTTTAATCTTTTTTATATTTATAACACTCCTTTGAATTCATGGTTAAAACCGTTATTTATATCCAACTAATTAATTTATAGTTTAAAAGTAAATTCCCTCTGCCTCTTAGAAGGCTCATTATGGAATGTTTACAAATCCCCCTATTGAACATCATAGGCACTGAAAAGAGTCAAAACATAAAAAAATAGAACTGGTGAATTCTGCGTTCTGGTATTTTTCAGATTTTTTTATGAACTAGTTAGAGGATATTAAATATTATAAATTCGCAGAAGAGATAATTCCCTTTGGTACATTTTAAATAAAATTATTTTTATGTCTGATGAAACATCTAAAACTTCATTATACATTTCCTAATATTTAATTAAGTCCTTTCATAGTTTCTAAATACATAATAGTTATTAATGTAATGTAGTCTATAAAGATTACTATTGATTACATTTTCTAAGTATTGCAAATATTTAAATGTATATTGGAAAGTGAAATAAAGATGCTAAACCTATGATCTGTAACATTTCATTTTCAGATTTCTAACTGTGTAATATATTTTTTCTATGATTATTTACTTATGCTTTATTTTTACAATGTTTTTATATTTTGATTTGCTTATTTTTATAGTATTTTTTAAAATTTCTTATTGAAATATTATTTTGTATTTGATATTAATTTAAATTTAGTTTTAGTTGTTAATATTAGATTAGATATTTTTTCTTATTTTATCAGTATTTTTCTTCATTTTTCTGAACGTTGACATGTATGTTGTATGTTCTTGCTTTATGGCACTGTGTTTTTTCATGTTATGACATGTATATTTTGTGTATATCCTCTGCCGGCTTTCATGCGCTGTACACAATTTTGGGTAGGTAGGAAGCTGGTGAGGGTTATGAATAAATAAATTTTAGATTTCTACTAACGTTTTTATGGATAGCTGATTTATACACTGCTTGACTGGAATTTATATATATATATATATATATTAGGGTGTCCCAAAAAATGAAAGTCGTTTTTTTTTCTCCGCATACCCTCTTATTTTTTCCTTTTATGTCAAAACAATTGTAAATAAAGTTTCATGTAACTTGAACCACGGCAACCCGTGCCGACTTGCATCTAAATGTGTCAGTCAGTACTTGTGTACTGAAACGAGCGAACACTGACACGCTTCAGCTGACACGTGTGCTCCGCAACAGCAGCTGCAAATGGTAAAGGCAAAATAAAAGAGAAAAGAAAGTTTTTAGAAAGCTTCGACAGTGGCAATGCGAAACCCTTGAAATGTGTCAATACCAGTTTACTCAGGACAGCGCACATCCACGTGTCAATGTGCTTATAATTCCAAGTTGTTTTGTTACTAAATGTTTGTATAATTTTTAATCAGTGAAGAGAACATGACAGTTGAATTGCGTAGTTCTAAAAGAGTGATATTTTTAATAGGGGACATAAAACATCTAATAACGGGTTCAAAACTTCCCTCTAATTGACAAGTTATCGCAGTTTTGTTTTACAATATTCGAGAAGTGAATTTAACTGTTAAAGATAGTGCAAATCTGGCTATTCGCGAATGTATTATCTTTAGGGAAAAGGCACGCATGCCTACCAAATCGTTGTCAAATTGTGTGAGGAAACTTGTTAACATGTATCAAGTTTGGAGAGACTTACAAAAAATGCAAAGAAATTAGAAGACGTATTCAAGCGGCTACAACAAGCATTTGTAAGTAATTTAGACAATTTGTTCGACATTGCAGACGCTGATGAACTTCAGTTAATGAAAATGGAGGAAGATAGGATGTTCTTGCAGCGCCAAAGAGAGACGGGTCGACCTGATCACTTAGGTGGAGTGGATAAAAAATTGACCGTCAAAAAGGAAAGGATGCGATTTCGAGTTGTCAAAGAAGAAAATAGGCGAATCAAATATGTTTCCGCTTCAAAATCCTCGGCATCATACGAACCATTGCAAGAAGATTTCTCTTCGAATTCTAGTGAAAATATAGATTCAGAAGATTTCCCAACACTGATCGAAAGCTCAGAACCTGGAACAAGTAAATCAGTAATGAGGAAAGATTTTATTACTACAAAGTTAGTTGCTGCATTAGACAGGTGTCAGTTAAGTATGCTGGATTCTGTGTTTATTTTTGAAGCTACTATTGATGCACTTGGATGTAACATAGACGAATTTCCGATAAGCAAGTCTTCAATTCAGAGAATCTGAACAGAAAAACGGAAGGAACGCGCGGAAAACATAAAAATTCATTTCTGAAACGGTGTACCGGATGTAGTGATCTTACATTGGGTTGGCAAACTGTTCCCTGCTTTGAGTGCTCGAAAATCGAAAAAAGAACGCTTGCCTATAGTTATTTCATATGGACTTAAAAAACAACTCATTGCTGTGCCGAGACTGTATAATTCTACAGGAAAAGAACAGGCACAGGCGATCTTAGATCGAAATCTCGAACACAAAGTACAGATTCTCTGTTGTGATACTACGCCTTCGAATACAGGTCGTTTTAATAGGCTTGTGCGCTCCTCGAGCAAAAAGTTGATAGGGAAATGTTTTTTTTCTCTTTCCGCCATCATGTATACGAACTGCTATTAAAGGCCGTATTCGAAGTGAAAATTAAACAAGTGACAACAACCCCGATATTCCACTCTTTAAAAAACTCAAAGATAATTGGAAAAACATCGGTCCCACTAAAATACAGTGCTATAGAGAAACAGTGGAATTTTCCGAACCGTACCCGATCTTGAAAATTTGCTTGGCTTTTACCGCGCTAAACATAAAAAATGTTATAGTCAGAGATGACTGTCGAGAGTTGATCGAACTTTCTATCGTATTTTTAGGTGGAGATGCAGAAAAAAATTTAAAATCAGACCTCTGGGCGCCATGCACCAAGCTAGATGGATGGCCCGACCGATTAACTCCCTAAAACTATCGTTATTTAGTTCTCAGATGTAATTAAACACCAAGGGTAAGGAAGCACTGTCAGACGTCTGCTTGTTTATCGTGACAATCTACGTTAAACCATTGCTTCAATGCATATTGGCAGTTAAAGCACCCTACAAAGAGTTGTGCTTTTTAAAATCTTTGAAAGCTTGCGAAAAAGTGAATGAAAGTATCTCGAAAACTGCTTTACAGAAATTTAGCCAGCATTTATGGTATTTTACTGACGAAATAGCAGTATTGGCACTTTTTGATGATAATGGGGACGAAGAAACAAAATTAAAGATTGTGGCAAATTCACATAGGGAAATTTTCTCGACCCATGAGAAAAGATATATTCCATCGAAGGAAGAACTTTGTGGTTCATTTTATGGTGAATTTGATACATTGATTTTGTAGTTTTTTATTTAGCTTATTTATATCACGCAATTGTTACCTGTTATTTTATTTTTTTACAAAGAAAAGCATCCATGATTTCATATCAGTCAATAGCTAGTCATTGTTTTCTAGACAAAAAATGATGATAGTTTTCTCAAAGAGAGTCCTTTTTCTTGAGCGAATAACGCTTCGTTTCTAGACGCGAAAAAGACAGTCTCAATGCTTAGAGCAGTGAACGATACAGCTGAAAGAGCAGTAGAAATTATGCAGGACTTTCATGGTTTAATAACGGCTGAGGAGGAGAAAAAACAATTTTTGCTACGTTGCGTACAAGAACACATGAAGATCTATCCTGATAGTGAAAAGTAAACATTGAAACTAAAATATGTAGAGTAATATTTATTTTACTGTAATATGGAAATAAATATCTGCTTTGAATAAATTGGTGTCTTATGTACCAAAGAAACATACATTTTCCAATCTTTCCATAGTATTCCCCGTACAAGATTTCACGTTCAAGTTTGAAGTCAAGTCGGCACGGGTTGCCGTTATCTTATTGCAATAATACGTTTTATTTATGTTACTGAGGTGAAATAGAAAAAAATAGAGGGTATGCGTATTCGATTTTGAAAAAAAAAAATTTCCTTTGAATCTTGGTACACCCTTATATATATATATTCGTAATGAAAAAATGTAAATATTCAATAATAACTAAGAATTTAAACTGAGGAGTGTTAAGAGATATTCAGCCAGTTAATTTACGTCTGTATTGTAAACACGCACTTTCCCTAGTTTCTTAATTATATTTGGGAAGCAAGAATAGTTTGGGATGAAAACAAGAAGTCTGTGCTTATTCAAATTGTTTCTTTGTAAACATTTAGAATGACGTAAATTGAAAAGAAAAGTTGCATTGTGTTTATAACTTCAAGATAGCTTTATTCAAATGTTTGTGTTCCTAAGTAAATCATGCATTCCCGGGGAAAGCATTTCAGTTATGATATTAAAAGCGTTTCTTTGTACGTGTGGTGGAGTAACATTTGTGTTCAACAATAACCCTTCATTCTTAAAGGAAATTATCCAAGTTTCAATAACAAACTATCCAAATAATGTGTGTGTTTGGGTACTCTTATTATATATTTAAGAAACTTAATGAGTTACATGATATTTATCCAACATAAGGTAAAGTGTATAAGATAAGTTTAAGGCATGGTATTTATTAGGCATTGCTAAGTAATAAATTTGGCATATTTTATAACGATGATTAAAAAATAAAAAAACAAATTATTTCAATTAATGAATTTCGATCTTCATACCATTCTTTTAAAGAAAAATGGTCCAATGAATGAAAACAGAATACTAGATATTGCAGTTTTTCCTACAATCCTAATATAAAATTTTCTTTTCAAATAACGCATTTTGCTACAACCTTGTTAGCAAAGTAGTTGAAATGCCATTTTTCGATTTTAAACTTGAAAAATATTCATATAAATTTAAGTATCCGAACACGTTGAAAAGTCGATTTTCGATGATTTTTTAATTTTTGATGATTTGGGTAGTTCATTAATTTACCTTTCTAAAACATATTTACTTTTGTCGGTACGTTAATTAGAAGATGATATATTAATTGTTTTATAACAAACCGAAAACCGGAAGTGGACGTTTAATTAACCGGAAGTTATAATTTAAAGGACAGAATCCTGTCAAAAATTCTTCTAAACTGCATTTTTTCAAGTTAATATGATGTTAGTATATTTTTAGGAATTTTTTTAAAGTTTAGATACTTAATTTAAGCTCGTGGCAAAATTAAAATGTGATTTTTCTCAAGACTAGATGTTATGCATAATTTTCACACTTCAAACATGATAACTCAAGATATTATCATTCGATTGTTCTGATATTTTGTGAACACTTTCTTCAAATATTTCTTTAGTGAATGTACTAGAATAATATATATTGTTACAATATTTTTTTAATTATGGTCTTTTATCTGAAAAATGACATGAAAAATTTGCTGAAAATCTTATAATGATTGATCGATTAGCTCTAAAATTTTTATTTATACAAAGAATGTTAAGATTCTAGTACAAGCACTAGTCCATAGTATGTAGTTTATTTTAGTATTAGTTTTATTTGAATTATTACAAAAGTTTGACCTCTAGCATGTTTGAAGTGTTTGGGAATTTCCTCTAAAAAGCAGCAGAAATTCAAGAGTTTTGTAAATTTATAATAATTTATACTCAAAAATCATACTCTAATATTAAACTTTATTAAATTCGACTCTAAAAAACATATTTTGGTGTTTCTATTTCACAATTTAAAAAAAAGTGCTCCGAACGTGTTCGGATACCTTAATTAACTCGAATCAATATTACAGTAATATTCGGATACATTTGTAAGGTTCTTATGCGCATTATTAATTGTTTCTGAGTGAAATATTTGTCGATCCTTTTGGTGCGTCTCTACCAAGCCACTTTGACGAATTTCCTTGTTTTAGATAAAAAGCTTGAGAGATTTAAATAATATAAATTTGAGTCTTTTTATAAGGGTAGCACATGAATTTTGCAAATATTTTCTTTCTCTTTAAAGTTATTTTCTTCTCACTCTGCGGTGTATTTTGCTGGAATTTGTAGCAATAACACATGCTCCTAAATATCTTTCTTTACGAAGATGTTTATATTAATATCGATATCAATTCCAAATTAATACCTAAGCAATCAAGGCAATTTTTGCTAATATATTTTATTTAGAACTATAATTAAAAGATCTGTGTTATGATAAAATACAATATTTGAATTTCTTTTCTGCACAAAGTTTCAGGATCTTAAGAATAAATATCGTATTCATTTTATCATTTGCTAATGTTCATCTAAAAACATTTTATAATCTGACTCCGACCTCATTAATTTGTAAACATCATTTAATTTTTTTGAGTTCATGATAAGGAAATATAAATTTTTAGAACAATGCTGGGCAACAATTTATGTGGCTTCCTTATACAAATTATGAAATTAAATAACAAGTCATAGCTTAGATTGCCTTCCTGAAAATAATCAACAAGGTGCATCAACAGCTTGTTAGTACATGAATTTGAATCCATGATCCGCACACATAAATACATATTTCTGAAACGTTTTGCTTATTTGTTAGGAAGCAATTATAGAGTATGTCTGTAATGAAATTATAAACTCTTCAAGCTGGTAAATAATCCTACATTTATTTGACAAAAATAAACCTTTTCTTTCATGTCTCTTCATTATTATTTTTTTTAAATGAAATAAAGATTAGAAGACCGAGGTATGTAATGAATGTAACATTTTTCTTCTGGCTGCTTTCTTTATGTGTGGTTTAAATTCCAAGACGTAGAAAGAATAATCGAGTCATAAAAATTCCTTCCAGACGAAAATACTATTAAAAAATTTTTAACTGACGCATTTTTCTTAGGAGTTGTATTATTGAGTTTCGGCTGAAAACGATCAATACTTTGAATACTATCCACTCGTTAAGGAAAAGCAAATTTTCTTGTGAGTTTGAAATGCTGCATAGATATCCTAGAATTTGTGTTTAAACCTATTTTAAATATTAGCTATATTTGAAATTTCTACTTCAAACTATTCAAATGATGAAAAAAACGTAATTTTCTTCTGCATCGTGCTTAATTCAGAGTTTATTCTCATATGCAGAAAATTAAAAAAAATATAGTAATATATAATTTTATTATAAAATTTAATTTTAATAATATTTTTACGCTGCATTTCTGATTTTTAAAGCATATAATCTACAATAAAAATAACTATAAGAAAAAAACGAATACAATGGAACTTAAAAGTCATATATACATAGTTTCATAATTAATTCTGATTATTTTAAAAATCATATACCTATCATAATGATTACGTCGTTCTCAATATGCTAACCAGTTGTGCCTTCGTTTAAAGGCGAAAGAAGGTAGGAATTGTCTCAGTTTCTTTTCTACTAGAGGTGTGAGTTTGAAAGAAATTAATCGTAGTAATCAAAATTAATTCAATATCTTTTGAGTTAGAATCTATCTGGCTAATAGTAATAAATATATATATAAAGTAATGTATGTAAATAATGAGAAAGTTCTTATTAAAACTATCATCTCTTTGAATCATAATATTCTTATAATATAAATAAGAAATTATATGAAAAAGGTTCGCTTAAATTTTTATTGGTGATTATTCAGTCTTTCTAACACTTATTACTTTTCATACTTTAAGCGTTTCTTATAATTTAAACGTTTACATTTTTGTTAGTATAATGAATAATTCAGAGCATACAAGCAGAATTAATAAATAAAGCAATTTCCACTTGCGTTGAAAAAAATAATTTTATTTTAATTCAATTTTTGCAAACTTCCTCCTTCATTTTTGAAATTTATTTTTAAGATGCATTTTCTTTTATTATTGCGTACGATTCAGAATTAAAACTATGGGTTTAATACGTTATATAAGAGGAATTATTAAATTTCAGGGTAATAATAATTTGGTTTCTCTATGGTATCAATTAATATTACATACCTCAAATATCACAAAAGTTATTATTTTTTCTGAAATTCTTTATTGGTGATTAGATTTCCTATTAAATTGAATGAATTCCTATTAAATATGAGATATAAGCTACACCTTATTTTATTTATTGACAGAAAGATTTTATTAATTTCTTTAATGTTAAACATTTATAACTTCATTTCAACATTTCAGATATTTTACTTTTAGTTTTATTGCTTGCTCAGCTAATTATAATAAAATTTTATTCAAATATCCATACTTTTTTAATTAAAATATTCCATCCTATATTCTGTTCTGCATCTTACCTGTTACAACAATTTTAGAGTAATTTGTGCTTATTTTCTTTTCCCTTGTGATAAGATTTTCTGTGTGGCATCGGAAGCTGAAACTTGAGTCTCTCTCTGATACATCTCTGAAATATAAATCTCCATTTTCCAGCATTCCATATTTTCCTAAATAATAACATGAAAACATTTTTATTACAAGAATGAATTGCAATGTAAGCAATCGTATAAGTATATTATATATATTTTCATTAAAGTTGGTATTACATAATTTCTTTTCAAATTCGTAAATTACAGTATTTTATTTTGAAAATTGGTCTGATACCTAAACTGCATTTCTTCAAAGGCATATTACATCGTTGTTTTGAAATTATAAGAGGTGTAATGTGTAAATGATATTGCCTAATGCAACAGAACTAAGAAAAAAAGCCAAAACACTAACTCAAAATGGATGGGAATCCGGCCAAGGCACATTATCATGGGTCAAACCATGGCAAGGACTCAAAAAGGAGGGATTTTTTTCTGTGACCCTCTTTTGTCTCCCCCTTTTCTGTGACTGCCAAATTTCCAAAATTTTAACCTCTCATTAAAAATAAAATTTACGCTCATTAAAAATAAAAATACGCTCATTAAAAATAAAATTTATTAAATCTTTAGGAGCTTTAAACCAATAAATCATTATTTGCATTCATAATTCCAATTGTGTTAGGTGAAGTACCATTTCAGTGTAATTTAAGCAGATTGTGTAAATGCATTTTAGAAAGGTGAGAGAAGGGAATCGAAATTAGATTTTATAAACCGAAGTTATATTTTTACTTTTTTCATATATATTATCCCTATAAATAGCAGAAAAATATGGCTTTACTTAAAGCTTAAAGGATTAGTGGGTTTTTTTGAAGATAACCACAGTGTCAGTTGCAAATATATCGTCGCTTAACAGCCAACACCGCCTATCTCAATTTTTTGAAATTTCGAAGAGGGAGAAAATACTCAATTTTTTGCAACCAATTAACGAATATTTCTGAATAGTTTTCACATTTGGTAGGAACATGAGGTCATATGTTTACATCAGATGTTTAAAATATTCTGAATTTTTTTTTAAATTGGTTGCAAAAAATTGAGTATTTTCTCGCTCTTTGAAATTTCAAAAAATTGAGATAGGTGGTGTTGCTTGTTAAGCAACGATATATAACGTTTGAAAAATTAGTTCACACAAAATACATTTTATAATTTTAGATTGTCCAATGGACACTGCATTCGACATTCAAAATGTAATTCGATTTAGATATTTATTATAAAAATGAAATATATTTCAATTAGTTCACTAAGTTAAAATGGTTAATTTATACTGAGCACTGAAATTTCCAAAATATTTAACTTCTCAATTATTTAATCTAGGTATAAAATTGAAACAAAATATTTAATGTATTTTGACAACATTATGAAACATTTTCCTTTGCTTTACAAAAGTATTAGCGTAGTAAAAATATCACATTGAAAACATTAAAAAAACTTTTAAATTTCAGACATTTCAGAAATTTTCAATAAAATGAACTAAGCTCTCAACATTTCCAATTCAGAATAACACACTTTGAAATCCTTCGTAGAAATTTATATCTAAGTAAATTTACATAAATTTAGTTTTCAAAAAGTTACTATGATTACAAGGTTTTCTCAGAAATAATTTATTAAATAAATCTGTAATGTTCACTCGTTATTTTCTTCTGCTTGAACTGAAACTTTGAGCATCATTATATGCCATCATTTCCTGAATGAATGTAATATTGACAATCCTTCTCAATCATAAAGTCATTAACTTTCAAAACGTATAGATATTGTTTACTGGACATTTAGATCGATTATACTGACCACTGATGATACCGGGCGTAATTAAAAATCCATCAACTCTTTCCCAAGATGTCACTCTAACATAATCACTCACGAAACTGGGCACGGGACAGCGCAGGACAGCCATATTGCCTCGCAGAACAAATTCATCAAAGAGGTGTATTTCATACTTCTGATTGACAACTGAAATGAGAAAAGTAGAGCACCATTATTAGATAGGATGAGAATCACCTCGCTATTAAAGACATTTGATAAATGTTCGATTTATTATCCGTGGCTATGTAGAAATATTACCGAATGTTTGTTTTGGTTAAGAAACAGAAATTCTTATGGCTTTCTGGATAATATTTTGAAAATACTTAAGTGAAGAGATTGCAATTCTAGTAATTTTCTGTCCAGCAGTAAAATTAGGCATCAGTGTGTTATTTATTTCTATATTGAACAGTGATGGATGTTTGGCTTACTTACATTTCTTCCTTTATAAACTCGATTTTTAATAATCTAACAGATAAATAATTAAATAATTTGAATATTATAAATATATAGTAAAATAACAGTTTCCACTAAATTTTTAATTAATAATCTCCTTTTATAAATTAGTTTAAAACTATTTATCCTATATTCGTGTTCTACATTTATGTAGAACTACATAAACCTTGTAAAATATATGTATAATTGTAAAGTGCAAATTTAAATAGGCAATTAATATAGTTAATCGTTTTTTATTATTTAAATAAAAGACACAGTTTGTCAAACAATGAAGTTTTCACTAATTTTGTAAACGGTCATTTTTAATAAATCGTTAATTGCACAAGCTAATTAATTCATCAAGCTAATAACGAAATCAATAAGTAATTTCTAACGATAGAAAACAAATAAATTCAACATTATTTTCGATGAAAGAGAATTCTTTTTATATTCTTATATAAAATTTGAAAAATTTCTTCGATATAAGTTTTTATTTTTTGTTTATTTATTTTTAAGGATTAATCATTATTTTAAACGTACTTCGAATTGTTTTAAATCCTCGACCTTTGTATTAAAATGCTGATTTTTTAAGCATTTCATCAACAATTTGAAATCAGAAAATTCCTCAAATAGTATAAAGTTTTCTAAAATGAAGCTTTAATTAACAAACAGATGACGATGCTTCTGAAACAACGTTATTTGTTGGTGATATCGATTAATTTTTTGCGTGATGTTCATTCCTTTAATTTTTTTTCTGTATATTAAGGATAATATGATTATTTATTACAATTTTTCAATATATTTGTATTATTTAATCAAAATTCTTTCAATGTGAATCTGCAATTTAATAAAGTAAATATTCATTTTAAATGCACGAATATATTTAACTGAAGACAGTCCGCAACGTAACTATAAGTATTATAAATAAAATAATACAAATTTGAAAATAAAATAAATAAAATATTAATTTTTTCATATCAGGAGAAAAAACTGGCTTAGAAAAAAACTCTAGTATTTAAATAAGATTCATGAGTGATTATCACAATTGATTAATGCTATGGGTATTTACTGTGAAATACCCATAATAAATGCGTTGTGTGAATAGATGCTCTGAATTAATTATAATTTATTTTTAATATTTGTATTTGTTCTTATAATAGTAGTTTTTTTTGGTTTTAGATTTGAAATTTTTGTTTTACGATTCCATTTTTCCAATTTGGTTTTCACGCATTTTTACTTAGTTTAATTTCTGTTACTAATTTTAGCATTTGAATTAATTATGCCATTTTCGGAACCACTTTTCAATGTCTATACTTCACTAAATTATGCATCAATTAAGTCCTTTATGGCGTATTTCTCTTCATTTTGTCCAATCGATATAATATGTTACTTTTTTATAATTATTTCTCGTATAGCTTCCTTTCATATGCAGGAATGTGTTAATGGCGCAATAAATCTTAGTTCACTAATTTGTTTGCAGTAATAGTTTTGCGATCACGTCTTGGAATATTTGGGAAATTATACCTGTCGTTTTCATAATTTTAAAATTATAATCCTTTCTCTATTTTCAGAAATTTACTTTTCATTATGATCTAACAAGATTTCAGAATCATATTCAATCATATGTGGATAATAAGAGTGGGTTTCTTCAGTTCTTTTTTCCATTTCATGAAAGTATACTGCCATAAATAATTTCATTAGCTTTCGTCTAATAAAATCTGTATTACTCTTTGAAGCATATATATTGTTAATTAATATTGCAAATGCAATTTTTTGATATGTTTATAGAGATTATATTTTGAGAAGAAAACTTTGAAAATTCCCTTTAACTATCTATATTTGATTCATTTTACTGTCAGCTATTAATCTCACACTAATCGTAGTAATTAAAATAATATAATATCAAATTTTGCAGTTCTCTCATATGTATTTGAAATAAAATTGGCCTTGCAAATAATTTATAATAAGCATTAACTTTAAATATGTATAAAAATTGACTCTTCTAATCATATAATTTGAGATATAAAACATGACGCTTTTCCTTTCAAATTAAAAAAAAGTATTTTACTTCCACTTAAAAGTAAGTATTTTATTCATAATTTTACAATCATCGAATGTCAGGGATGGGTATCTTATTTCCATTTACGTTGTGAAGACGCACTTATAATTTTTGACTGATATTTTACGTCACTTCGCATCTCTCCAGGAAATTATTCAACAACTGAAAAATTATCAACCATTGTGTTTTGTAGAACTTTGATAACGTATGTACAGCTTAATATATTGTCTCAGTAATGTGTTTAAAAGTGTTGGTCTTTCATTAAAAATGATAATACCTTAATTGCTTACAAGAAATAAAACGATTCTCTAAATTTAAAAATACATATGACGAAATTTCTGATCATATCTTAGCTTTGCTATATTTTTCTTATGAAATAATTAATATTATTCCCTCTTAAGGATCATATTTTATTTCTTCCTCTTTTTAACTTTAACAAGGAAGTTCAAATACACATAACAACCTTGTGTCAGTAATAAAATCGTCGAACCATAAAATCCCTATCGCTTCAAAAATTTTCAGTCATACATATAAAATTCCTCTCGTAATATACACAACATAAAAGGAAATATGCTTTTGAACCACGCAATCGTACTTCCCCTCAGAAATATAAAAAAGTAACAGACAGTCCTTTTCAAAATTCCCATTCATTTTAAAAAAACGGTCCTTTGAGTTTTGCTCTCAACGACTAGGAAATATAGTAAATGTTCCCTGAAATGCATAAAACATGATCTTCATTATACAAGCTGACTACTCAATAACAATATCTTGAAATATTTCCAGACTTTTCCTAACTTAATGACTTTCCAATCCAATCCAAGTGGGCCTGCAAAAGCATTAACACGAATTATATTTTCCTTTCCTGCGACCTTTTTATGACAATACTCCGCCGCGAGGGAGTAGTTACTTTACCAAATTTAATGGAAGGAACTTTTTAAATGTTCTTAAAAGCACTTCAATGAGTAATCGTGTTTTAAATCAGACAAAATGAAGTGGCTGGTGGTTCGGTTGATTACTTCCATGACCAATTAAAGTTATTGCTTAATCCTTTTATAGCTCAATTGATCGCATTCCAGAAAGAGAATGTATCCATTTTGTGTAATATTTATTCAGTTTTACGAGAAGAGTAGCTGATGTACATGTGCATGAATGGTACTTAGCTTTTACGAAATTCGCTTCTTTTTTCTCTTAAGCGGTAAGTTTTTTGGGGGGTCGAATTTAATAAGTTTTTTAGTACCTTATTTGAATCTTAATATTCCATTTCGGTTTGCGATAAATAATAGAAAAGTTTTAAAATTTTCGTGCTTGAGACATCATTTAAAACGACTAAGTTATATTTTATATAATATACAAAAAGAAATTTTATGCAACTATCATACAAAAATTACTGTTATCATAACATGCTATATTATAGTAGGACATTTATGGATTACTGATAAGCTTGCGCTGTTCTTAATTCAAAAATTTATTTGCAGCCCCAAAGCTTAAGCTGCTGAACTATTGCATTTGTAACAAGCCTCGATTAATTTTACACACGAGATTTTAGATGGAAAAATTTAAACACAGTGCTTTAGTATATTTTGTTGTTTACCTCCAGTGTCGTTTCTTCCCTAAAGAAATATGAATATAGTTTCTGTTCTGATTACTGTTCTTAAAAGCTCTTCCCTACTACCATATTGAAGTTACAAGATTGAGATATTTTCATATCGAAGAAACCTTAGGCTATTTCTCCTACAATAAATCTTTCAACGACTCTGCTCAGATTGGTTAATTCTTCACTCGTAATATTGCAATATTGAGGAGCCTTAAAGCAGTGAAACGGGTTTGTCGTTTTACTGCCTAAAGGTATAAAGTTTTTGAGAACCAGCGTCGTCAGCGTTTCATTTACTTACGGCACTATTGTGGCGCCGTTTCGTAAGTCAAATAATGATGTCAAAAAGTAGATAGATTTAGAAATTCTAAAACGATTGAGAAATTTTCACATCTTAGCCTCTTAATACCATTTGACACCACCGTCTCTTGAGCTCATGTGTCTCATATCCAGTATGGATTAGAAATTTGGGAAATTTACTTTAAAATATTGCATTAAACTGCATTCATGATCGCAAGTGAAAATTCACATTGCATATGGCAATAACTAGAACGAATTACGAGATTATAAAGAAAACTAAAATATTGTGTTATGTGAGTCATTCGTCATTCGAGTTCTCATCAATTCCTTCCATTTTGACTATTTTTCTTTTACTTTCTAAATTTTATTTTATGTGTTTTGATTATTAATCGTTGCAATATTTTGTTGATGAAATCCCTAGATGCTGCTGCGTTGAGTTCGCAAAAAGGTGTATTGTTATCGTTATTGTTTAATTCTTCTGTTTCTTATTTATACTTTTTCTTTTTTAACGTTTTTAATTCAAAGATGAAGAAGGATACACCCGCTGTGTTTATATATAAATTATTATAATAAAGGTTCAAAATTTTGGAGAAAATATTAAATATTGAGTTAATTAGATATAATACACTGCATATGATTTCATGTAGTAAAGCAAAACATTGCACGGACATACAACACATATCAGTCAAACAAAAACAGAAAACTGCACAATGTATGGAATGCAGAATTAAAATAAAAAAACAATTTTCAAAGTATAATGATGAAATGTACCTCCTATTACATTTTTAATGTTTATAAATGTGTTTTTTCCCTATAGCTATTCACAATTAAAGGTCATAGATTAACCGTAAATATGATTCAGTATTATATTATTGAAACTACTATTGGGAACATTAGATTCATATTGGATTGAATGAAAGTGCTTGATATTTATCCGGCTTCTTATATAAAAGAAAAAAGCAATACATAAAAAAAGTATAGTGTACTTTCTAGGGATTTAAGCAAAATTTTATGAAAATCTTACCGAATACTTCCCTTATTGAATTAATTGAATATACTTCTTAAAACTACTCTAATTGAATATAATATAAAGATTTACTGAATTTCTAGAAAATATTATTAGACTGCTGCTGCAATAAATTATTCTAATAACATTTCAGCAATTAAAATATACATTCTTCATTATATTTGAATAAGAATATGCTTTAGTTGAATCTCACATTTACTACTCTAATGTTCAGCAGTGAATTTCGGTTTACAGAATCGATTTCTTTAATTTCTGAAACATTGATGCGCCATTGCTTACCATATATTTTTTGGTGATAATCATCTGATTGTAATGACGCCAAATATGATAATAAATGCATCTGTAAAGTTTAATTTCTCAACTCCCATTCTTCCTTATCTAAAGACATTCAGTTTCCATTTACATTTCCACTCAGTCACTCTTTGATCTTTTATAAAATATTTTTGACTCCTATTCATGAGTAGAAATGTAAGATAATACGAGGCTATTTTTTACGTTTATCGAATTACCAATATTAATTATTTCATATGAAAATATATAAATTTTAGTACCATTTTGAGATATTTTCATTTGAAGGAAAATTTTACTGAATTTTTTTGCGACCTCGATATGATTCGATAGATATATATTTAAATCTAACATAGCTATTATAAGTAAATTAAATCAGGCAGGTTAACCAGGCTAAATCAGTAATTACGTTTCAAAGACTTAACGAGGACTTTATGTCAATTTCTACCTAGAATTAGCATAGAGAAACGTTCAGCATTACCGTTTGTAACAGAAAATTTTTCTAAGAAAAATTAATTCCAATTCAATCATTGAAAAATAATTTAGTGAAGAAAAATAATTTAGTGAAGAAAAATAATTTAGTCTTTTTTTAATTTTACAAAGTCTTAATGTATTACTTAATTTGAAAGAAAGGGAGTTATCCAAATTTTATCAATTGAAAATGAATACTTCTCCTTGCGCCTGAATTCAAACATTCAATAATATTAAAAGGATATTTATCGCCTTTAAATACAATAAAATTTGATGATAAAATGTAATTTTCTGAAAAGTACAAAAGCAAACAAAAAAAACAACGCGTCTCTTCTTATTTGACCTACACATTCACAAACGCAGCAACTTTTTACGACTACTCTAATATAGTCTCCAAGCACGATTCCCGTGTCCCACAAGAAATTATATTCCTCAACTAACTGTAAGGCCCGGCGTTGCACGGGCTGTCTTAAATAAAGGGATATTCCCGGACAGAAAGAAGTGAGAACACTTGTGGCCTCGGGATCCATATATTTCATATGGTCCGCCTCCGTTTTTTCAACAAATATTGTCACTTACTTTCCCCAACAAACGTTACAAAGTTAAACACCGCAATACAAAAAAAGAAAGAAAAAATACAAGAAAAATATTTGTTTCCAATGTTAATAAATCCAAACACAGAATCTCGCTAAAAAGAAATACCAGCTTCCGTTAAATAAATAAAAAAATGCAAATACAACGTGTGTGAACTGTTTGATTTTAAAGGGGACTTCTGTAGATTCGACTGAAATTACTTTTTGTGCGTTTTGGAATTGATGAATGTAGTTGCATTGTTTGGTGTAAAACCTGAAATTCTGCCATTCACAGTTATGTTGTAGTAAATCATCAAAGTTTACGTATGATGTCAGAAGAGGATCTTCAATTGACACTCAAGAGGCCCACAACTCCTTTACATCACTATTTTTTTTATAAATTTTTGTTTTTAAACATTAATTTTACTTAAAAACAAACAAATTTTATATTTTATTTTGCTCTATTAAAATTTAAATTTATTTGCAAATAAACAAATTATGAATTTAATTTGAGTTTTAATTGGTATATCTCGTTTTATAATTGTTTTTCCCTGATTTTTTAAAAATCTGAATTTTACTTAAAAACCCGTAGCTTTCCAAAATTAGATTTATTTGCAAATAAAGACACTTTTACTTTTATTTGAGTTTTATTGATATTTCAGGTTTTATAATAATTTTCCCTGAATTTTTTTCCTTAAATCTAAATTTTACTTAAAAACGAATAACTTTAAAATTTATTTGGATTCTTTTAGGTTTAAGTTTACTGGCAAATAAATTAATTTTGACTTAATTTTATTTGAGTTTCAATGATTTTTTTGGCTTTATAATAATTTATTCTTTAAAATTCTGAATTTTTTTATGTTGTTTGATGTTAAAAGGGAACTAATGCAAAATTTAGATTCAAATTTTTTCAAAAATTAAAAATTTTAATAATTTTTGCTTTTTGCCCATAGGTTCATTTTCTATTGTGAAACACATTGGAGATATCTTCGATCCTAATTTTGATGTTATTTACAAACTATTTGTTTTTCTCCTCCTGTAAAATTTTAAAAATGTCAGAAGTTCCCTTTTAAAATCCATCAATCGATAGCAGCACATGACTTATAACATATAACACGACTTATGCCATATAACTTCAGAAATGTAATTTCGTAAACGAAATAAAAGCAAGACAACTATTTTTTCCGATGTTTATAAATTTAAACAAGGAAGTTTGCTAGAAAAGAAAAAAAACTTTTATACAATTATACAAACCAGCTTTCGTTAAATTAATAAAAAATGCAACAGCGGAAGTGAAAACTAATAATAAGGAAAAAAAGAATCCGCAGTGAATGAATTCACCGCGTATTCTTTTTTAATCAATATCTTTTTAACTAATTATTATTTCGGAATTTCAATGGTCAAAACGGATTCCATGGATTTTTTCTCATCTTTTATTACTTTTGGCTCGAAACAACTTTCAGTGGTTCGTGAGAAGATGGCCGGACATAGATAGATACATAGATACATTCATCCATTAATAGTGTAGATTCTTGAATGAACTATCTAAAGAAGGACCGCACATTTATATTTAAAAGCATTTTGATGTAAAGAATTCCAGGAAATAAGAATGGTAGTCCAAAATAGTGTGACCATGTGATATTCAGACGGAAATTAAAGTAATAAATGCTTTTGATTATTTAATGATTATTTATTAGATGAATGAAAGTTTTACAGAATATTTTTTGTTAATTTATGAATATCTGTCACATATTTGTGTGAGAGATAACTTTGATATATTTTAAGATTCATTATCGTCTTAACCCATGTCGCGCAAAGCAATGAAAGAATCAATATTTTTTAAATAAAATCTTAATGTGTTTGTCTAAGCCTATGTATACAAATAAAATAAAAAAAAAACTTACAAAACTTTTATTAGTTTGATCGGTACAGGGTATCCTAAAATGGTACGATCAACTTATATTCGTTTTTACATAGGTTGAATTGGAGAGCACAACTAAGCGTCGTCTAACTCTATGTTTTTAGAGACTTTTGTTACTTTTGCGGCACAGGTGTTTAGCTCGCATCTTCTTGGTCGGTTTTTTGTGTTTTTTACAGTTTCATGCTTATTTTTAAACTTTAGAAAATCTTCATTAACATGTTGAATGCCCAGTTTTCTGCAAGATAATTTCCTTAGAATAGCATCTCCCAATTGGGCAACTATTATATGCCTTTTCGAATATCAAGGCTCAGACTATCATTGCTAAACAGCTGATTGAGCTTTCATGAAGCAACAAATAGCTGTTTCAAACGCATTTAATAAATAAAGGTCAGTACCATTTCCCCCCCTTGAATTGAGGTAAAATAAGCTGTTGCATGATTATCAAACAGGTCGACTGCGTTTTCCTGTTTATTGTAGAATGTATACACATTGGTGCCTTTATAAGTTTTCTGCCATGTGAAAAATTTATATGGTATTTTAAAATACTAGCACCAAAATTATTTTTAAAAGAAAAAGAAATTCAAGCAATCAGAAATGAGAAAACTACGTTACCTTTCATGAATTTCCCCAAAATACAAACTGACTTCATGAGCTTCTGTTTGAGAATAATTAACTTCCCCTCAGCATGCCTGGTACATGATATACATCTTTCAAACAGTCTGTTTGGCTCCTGCGTTAGTTGTCGAGCAGCAATGTTCGGAAAATAACAGAGGAAGAAAGGACTATCTATTTTACTAACTAAAAGGGTTTTGGTAGTAGCGGATTGTACCATCGTCCTATTTTTAGGACAGCCGAAAATGCTAGGAAAACTGACGTTCTAGATAATTTTTTTTGACAATACTATTTAACTGGTTTGAAAGTATGGAATATTACCTCAATAAATTTATATGATGTTTCCCTTGGAGCTCAAATCTTTTAAACATGCATGTGAAAATATAAAAATAAATTTTTCAAAAATTGCCATTTAAAACTTTAATAAAATATTTAACGTTAATTTAAACTTGCAATAAAGACAAATATATACTTAAATGACTCTTGAATAATAAATTGTCTTTAATTTGTATGAAATATTAAAAATAATTTATGTAAAGACTACTTACATGTGCTGTCCTGTTTTTAGGAAATATGGGTTTACATATTTCTCATGGTTGCTACAAATATTTGTTACCGTCTTGCAAATAGATTTATTTTTATAAATCTGAGAATGTTTTTGAACAGTGTTACGTAAATATCCCAGTAATTCAATCACTTAATATAAATTTCACATGCACTGTTTTATGTAAAATTGTTTAAGAAACATTAAAAACTAATTTAGCATCAAATACTCTTGAATTCAAGACAGTTAAATGTTGTAATTAACTGAATGCTTACAATAAAACTTAATTTTTATTAACTAGTTCGTGCCAAGATTAAATAAATGTGTTTATTTCGATTTTCATCAATTATATGTCATATTAAATTTCAGTTGTTTTGGAAAGATAAATGTAATTATATAACGTGATGCTTGCATGTATTATGGTGAAAAGGAAACATTCAACCTGGATTAAATTTGCTAACATTTCATGATTTTCTGCAAATGAAATTTTCTTTAAAATATTGTAAATAAAATTGCATTCAGATAACAACTAATCTTCAAAATAACTATTTATAGGTTATAAACAATTTAAACAATTTTTCTATTGAGAAACAGGTGTAAAATAATATTATTTGGGACCCACAAATTTCCAACTAACCCAAAATATAAAAAAGAAAGGAAACGAACCTTTTCAATTTCTTTTAAAAAGAGCTTACTCTTTTGAGAGCATGAAGTGATTTTATTAGCTCTTCATCGCTGATTGATCCCATCTCACTCATCCAATCTCGAAAAACACAAAAGGTGAAATGGTGTGTTCATCCAGTGTGTCCTTCGAGGTGTAAAACACTTTAATCCTTTCACGTCTATTCTAGTATCACGCGATATACCTTATACTCATACATCTATCCTTCCGAATCAGAACGTGCTATCCAGTTCTTTATTGTACTAGTTAAGCGTCAACTTTTGCTTAATGTCCAGGCCTCGTATAGACTTCAGCAGAAAGGACGTAATTACAATTAACCATCTACAAAATAACTTATTTATAACTTGAAAACAATTTAAACTCTCTTTCTATTGAAAAACAGATGTAAAACAATTTTATTTGGCCGCACAAACTTCGAACTAAAAAAAAATATAAAACAAGTATATGAACCAATTCAGTCTCTTCAAAATGAGGCTACTCTTCTGGGAGTATGAAGTTCTTTTATTAGCAGTTCATCACTGACTGATCCCATCTCACACATCCAATCTCGAAAAACACAAAGGGTGAAATGGTGTGCTCATCCAGTGTGTCCTTCAAGGCGTGAAACTCACTGATTGATCCCATCTCACACAATCAATCTGGAAAAACACAAAGGGTGAAATGGTGTGCCCATCCAGAGTGCGCTACAAGGCGTAAAACTCTTCCATTCTTTCACGATTATTCTAGTATCCCGCGAAATACCTTTTTACTCATACCCGTCCGAATCAAAACGTGCCATCAAATTCTTGATTGCACTAGTTAAGCGTGGGCTTTTGTTTAATGTACAAGTGTCATATAGACTCCAGCAAAAAGAAGGACGTAATTACATCGGAATCGAAAAATTCTATCTTGATTGGTTCTTTCCAAGAGAAAAATGAACGCGGCAAGAACGCAAAACAAAGAGGATAACCGTACTGTTGAGAAATGTGTTGAAGTGTCATTTTTCATAAACAAAAATGAATTATGTGTATTTCCTGTAGTTTACATTTTATTTAATACTCATATTCTTCATTGGTTTTAAGGTTTGGAAAAAGAGTGTTACTCTACAGATAAGAGGATTCTTGCTGAGAATAAAGTAATATGAAAAAACTGAAATAGTTTCTGACAGTCATTCAGTAATCGCATGCTTTAATCAATATTTTAAAATCTATTATAGAAATGGGAGGTGAATCATGTTACCTATTTGTCATTTAGAAAATTTATAGAAGAATTTTGAATGTAACTGTTCTGACGAACCCACAAGTTTCCGAAATTTCTGTCCTACTGAACTGTAAATAATATCAAACCTAAGAATCTAGCATACTGTTTCTGTAATCAGATTTGTTTATTACATAATAATTTAATATCTGAAAAGAGAGTTGTAGAAAATCTGGTGAAGAAAATGTAAATATTTTGATTAAATATCTCCTTGATTAAATTAATTATCATTTTTGCATACAATTATTCATATAATACTTAGTTTTGTTTTAGTTTTAGCATTGATCAATGTAAGTTCATTTTTTGTTGCAATGCATAGTATAGGACAGTGAAATATAGTGGTTCTCGAAATGAAGGGCAATATACAAGATTTTCCTTACAACTTTCCTAACGCAAAACGTCAAAATGTTAAAAATACAAATAACCAGACTTTTAATTGCACTATACGATTATACAACTATAAAATGAATTTAAAATTTCGGTCAAAACACTTCAAAACATCAGAGGTATCCAAGAACCAATTTACAAAACTTAGATTAAAATACCACTTTATAATACAGAATTCTTTAAAAATCTTTATTTTTTGTATTAAAAAAGTAAAACAACAAAACTATCCTCACACGCAAATTTTCAACCAAAAGAAAAGAGAAAGGAAGTAAGCCCTAAAACTTCTTTTGAAATAGACGACACTTTTGAGAGAATGAATTCCCTCTAATAGTCAGCCTTTCAGCGAGTCTAGATCCTATCACACGCATTCGAGCTAGAAGAACACAAAAAGTGAAATGGTGTGTTCATCCAATTTGTCCTACAAGGCGTAAAACTCTCCCATCGTTTTACGCCTACTCTAATAACACGCGAAACTGCCTCCACTCATCCATCTACTCGCCCGCATCAAAACGTGCTCTCCAATTCTTGATTGTACTAGTTAAGCGTGGACTTTTGTTTAATGTTCAGGGCCCTTACGGACTCGGCAGAAAGAAGGGCCGTAATTACATCGGAATAAAATGTTTAACGGGTATATTGCCATGAAGAAGGAAGATCGAGTTCTCTTTCTTCACCAGGGCAGTGTGTGTGTAGGGGATGAATTTGGCAAGGTTGCAGAACAAAAAGTAAGCTTGCGTTATTAAGAGAGAACTTGTAGAAATAATGCTTTGATGAAAAAAATTCAATTTCTGGAGAGGTGTCAAGAGAATTTATGTTATTAAATTATTATCGTCTAAATCAATTTCTACATCTGAAAATTAAGTTTCAATGTTTAACTGAATTTATTAATGGTAATGAGAATAGGGAAAAAAATATTATTTAACATTTCATATATTCGAGAAAAAAATGAAATTTGCAGAAAATATCGACATCTTTTTATATATATATATATATATAAATGTATGTTTTTTATTTAACTAGCTCCGATATGTCTATTAAATTTTTCTTAGTTTATATTGCATCGTTGTACTCTATTTATGGCCAATGCTGCTATTTCTTCTTAGAGAGTTGGTAGTAAATTATCTTATAATGAATCGAATTTTAATGTTAAGTGTATTTCGAATTAGTTAAATATGAGTAAATTCATTTAAATTTCTTTAATATTTGCAAAATATAATTTTTTAACCATATGCAAACTATATTTTTCTCCATCTTCTCTCTCCGATCATTCATCAGCAGTTTGTTTTAAAATACATAAAAATACTTATATATGTATTGTCAAAATACTTGGAAACATATTTCGTAAAAACTGACTATAAAGGAATCACGGAGAAACAAGGAACCACGTTTCTACCATTATAATCTATTTTAAGGAAAAATTATACAAACATTTTATATTTAAGACAACACTTTTCAGAAAACTTTGCTCACATTCAAATTTGAAAGTTAATTACAGAAAAAATATTCTAAACAATTGTATTGATGCAGCAATGTTATAATTTATTCAGAACAACAGTACTTCAAAGAATGCTCTCAAATTGGCAAAGTTTCCTAATAAACAAATAAATTTAGAGTGTTTTATTGATTTTATACTTAACTACACTTTTTAATTATACGTAATATATCCGCAAAAAGTACAGATTTCAAAAGTACCTTTCGACAGCCCCTGTCTTTACCGATCATTGGTTAAGCATTGACGTTAAAATAATCTCATATAATACATTTTTTAACTGTATGGTATGTTTAAAAATTTGAAATTTAAGTTTAAAAGGAAAATATTTATCCAAATATTGATTTAAAATATTATCTTTAAAGCATTTTAAAATTAATTTCATTTTAATAAAAATCATTGAGAAAATATGCTTATGTAATTATATATTTAACGTATTTAAAGGTTTTAGCTTGTGATAAACACATAATTAGCATGTAAAACACCAATTATACTTCTAGTGAGCACCGTAAACTATTTCTGAAGAAAATTACTCAATGCTTATTGCGCAAAACTTTATTTTCTTATTAAATGATTAAAAATATACAAATGAAAAATTTGGGTTGAATTATATTTTGAAATAATAGATTCATATGATAATTTTATGCTACAGAAAGTCATGAGCAGTAATCACTTAGGCAATAATAATAAAAATTCAATTCCTTACGAGATGAAATTTTATATCCATTTGTTTAATAACGCTCCTTTTTCTTAATTTCACTAGTTTCGTCAGATTTTTTATTGTAACTTTGTCGGAGAAATTAGAATATTATTCTCAAAGAATAATCTTTACAAGAGCTATCTAATTAAGGATCAATTTTTAATTAAATACTCTCAAAAGTTTTAATCTCACTCAAAAGAGTAAAAGAAAGTTTTTGCATATTTTTATGAACAAATTCAGTGAATACTTTGACCCTTCAGAAAATTCAATTTTTTTTAACAAAGACGAAGTTTAATCGAGGGAATTATTTTGTATTAATCTTAGGAATTAAATTGTGAAAAAATTAATCTTCTTAGGAATAATATTTTAATTACGATTTCCCTATAGTTACTATGAAGTCTGAAAGAGCACATGAAGCTAATTTGTCCTCAAAATAATAAGAATAAAATCTTTCAGATGAAAATAAAAAATAAGTTTCAAAAACTTCAGTTATTAGAAAACAGACACCCAGAAAAAATGTTATTGAAAAAATTGTAAAATTATTAATCACAATTATTTTCATTTTTTAGTTACATGCACTGTTACACGGACACGTTTTATTTCTATTTCCTTGATATGGTTAAACATTAAAGTCATGCGTATTCAAAATATTCTTATTTAGAGCATGGTGTTTAAGATCGACATTCAAAAAGTCTCCTAATTATAAATTTTTATTGATTTATAACGACATATTGTTCCCTATTTTATAAATATAATATTATGCATCATTCGGTTTTATAATTTTTTTTTGGTCTGAGACTCTTACAGTCTTTATAATAAAATTACAGTTTCATGATCATCGAAATAATATATGCTTTAAAAATGTGGTCACAAATTTTTATCTATCCCATTATACAAAGTCGAGACACACAGTTACAAATGATAATAAACATTGGCTAAGAAAATATTGTGCGTTTAAATGCTTTTTGGCAAGCTCCTTTCTAGATATATAACCTAGTTTAAGTTGTAGAACAATTGTTTTATTCATATTAATGTGGATCGTATACGCGATGTGGTATATATACACGCCGCATGAGATAGCGGCTTCTGTCAACTATTAAGTTATAAGAAATCTACAACGCGTCAATAAAATTGGGTTAACAAAGAAAAATTATATTTTCTCGGTCTAATATTTGTAAATACAGGGTGTTGCCGAATTCGACCGACAAATTCAGAGAGGTGATAGTAGGCATGAAGAGGATGAAAAATTGCCATAGAACATAGGGTCGCATACGACGTTCAGTCGGTGAAAATCGCAAGAATACAGGGTATCTGAGAACTGTTGGACAGTGTTCAAAAAATAATTTAAAAAAACTAATAATGTTTCAACTACGAATTTTTTAAAAATGAAAGCGCATTTTTAAACATTTTTTTCAGATAGGTTAAACGGCGTTTTGGTGGTCCAAGGGGCCGTAAATTACTGAAAATCAAAAATTAGTTTAGAGCCATTATCTGCAAAAAATAATAAAACGGGAAGAAAAAGAAAAGCATGAAACTATTGGGAATTTAAGCTCTTTAATTTGTTAATTCACAAGTACTGTGAAAACTTAAGAGTTTTAGAGATATACAAGGAAACAAGGAAAACTAAAATAAGGCACCAGAAAACACAGATTGGCTTCTGCTGATCAGTATGCTATCGGTTATGCTACCGAAAGTTATGCCACGAGATCATCGATGTTTAATCCCACTTCTTAGAGCATTTGCTTGATTTCTGATTATTCCGTAGATAGATTTACACTACAATCCAACCTTAATTATCGAAGCGTATTTACGCTGCTCTTAGCCCACCAGTCTTATAGTGAATTAAAACATACATAGTTAACGCATATGGAGGAAGAAAGCTATAGGTTCTATTCTCTACTATGATTTTAAGCAGCATTAATTAAGAACTTGTAGAACGACATCAGCTTTAGAAACGAATCTTGCGATTTGGCTGTCAGCAATTTCCTCAAGTATTGCAAATCTTTTAAACTTTAATGTAGACCAAGTGGAATACAAATAACCACACTCCTGTATAACACTATACGCGTTATAAATTAGTTTATTTTTAAAGAGGGATGGCAAGAGCAATTAAACATTTGCAAGGTCTAATTTTTATCTTCTAATTGAGCAGAATGCATTATAAGCAGAGCTATATTCCATTATTGTTTCTTCCCAATATTTCCCCCTTCCTTTTAGAAGATTAAATGAGATTTTATCGAGTCCTAATTTAAAGTTTTATTTTATTTTGGAAAAAAAATACATAGTTACTTAAACGGACGATAAGCAAAACTCATTTTGTCATGGCGAAAATATTGCGTATAGCTCACCAGTCCAGTTATCATAGTATATTATAGCGATTAAAAATGGCCGCTTGTTTTGTATGAGATATTCAATGTATGAAAATGTTTCTGAGTATAAAAGATAAGATAATAACATCTATTAAAAGTCACATGCGGCAGTACTCTTGCTTCATTCCGTGCCTCCATCTTTGATATCAAGTCGTGTAATGTTTTCGATTTACTCTTCTTCATTAAGTTGTTGAAATTTGAGAATAAAGCTTAAAGTTCCGATTCCCGGACCTTTAGACAAATATTTGCCATCAAATCTACGCAGACATTTTAAAAATATCGATTAAAAATTCATGAAGACCAACCCGGATATTCAATCAGTCTACATCAATTAATTTGAATAGAAATTTACTAGATAAAATATTAGCTCAGACTCTGCATCCACTCTATTTATCCTCACTAATACAGTTTTTGTACCATTCCATTTGTAGTTCGGAATTTTTCGTATGAAACAGTACATGCTAAAAAAATTTTAAAATAAAAAGAAAATCAAATTATTATTCAAAAAAAGAAACATTCCTCTTTTTTTAACTATACTACATGAATAAAAAGGGTACAGAATAATATACAGTTGAAAATGCATGAAATGAATTAACATTTACTCAATGAACATTTTAAATGTTGAACTGAATAAAGGTTAAATATCTGCTATCGCAGAAAAATGAATAAGATTCACTAGCAGAAAGAAGAGCATTGAACTAAAAGAAGATAAACTTTTACACAGAATTGGCCATAACGAAAAAATAGACAAAACTGTTTATAAAAATTAATTAAACTTCTCGATTATAAATATTATTCCAATGAAACAAGCTGCAGAAATTTAATAACAGATAAAATATTTCTTTCCAAATATTTCAATTTCCTTCCTAGCAATAAAAATGCAATTTGGTTAATTAAATTAAGTAAAATCATTGATATAAATTATTTATTTAATAATGATTTATGAATTTTTGTATTATTTTATTCTTACAATATTTTTCGTGATAGTTCCATCTGGATGAAAAAAGATTATGAAATAGACAAATGCTGTTTAAAAAAATAACTAACATACACATTTGCTGAAACTCTAATATCTTGAATTTTTTGCAATATAATATAAAGGGAAAATTTGATTAACTTATGATAAAATTCATTATTTTTATTAATTGATTATTTTTCACCATTTTCTTTCACAGAGAAATTTATTAGTACATTACTATCTTTATATATTTCTTTGTTAAGAATGTTACAATGTGAATTCTTAAGTTCTTTTCATCCAGTGAATTATTTTAAAAGAATGAACACATTTTAATATTTAAAGTTCTTGAGAGAATTACATTCCGCGCCAACTCAACCTTCTCATTAGAGCATTGGACTTCTTTATAAACAAAAAAGCCTTTCATCAGACTAAAGAAAATGCAATTAGCTCAGGTTTCAAGTATATTTTTCTAACGATGTTATTGTTTTCATTTCGATGAAAACTTCTCTAAGGGGTTAATTTAATTCCCTGCAATAACGAGGTGCCTACCAATGAAAAGCAAATGTATTGAAAAGGATAGAATCTAAGTAAGTAACATCATCTAAAAGGTCGAGATTTAAGACTTGTTAAGATGAAGAATATCTTTTATTTATTTTAGCATTACTTAGATCTTTTTCTCTGTTTTTTTACGGCCCTACACATTCAAACTTAAGATAATTTTAGTGTATTTTAGTATATGCTAATGCTACGATGGTTATAATTTGTATTAAAAAAGAAATTAAGTGAATAGGCTCTGAATGGATTAATTTTGCTGCGTTCAATAAAAGATATTTTAATGAAAAGGATTTTTTCAGTGCTACTTGAAAAGGAAAAAAAATTCCAACGTCCTTATATTTTTAATGATACATTTTCCCTACAGCAAATTTCATTATGCTTCTCAACAATCATCTTACGTTGCCAGTGTATATTAAAAACTGAGAAAATAAAATGTTTATTTTTTTTATTACGGAACACGATGATCCAGAGGTAAAACCACGACTTTCGGATCGGATAACCGAGGTTAGAATGACTCAAGATAATTCTGAAATTTCAAAATAATTAATCGTGAGCTTCAAACGAACGTTAATCTAACTAATTTTGTAATAAATTATTATTAAATGGGTTATTCTAAGCGAAATAAATGGTATGAAACGGTATATGATTACTGTTGCATCAAGTATCCAAAATTTGACATGTTCACTTTGACAAAAAATTTAATTTCTGAAAAATGGCATATTACGCATGACATAAAATATAAATTCTGAAATTCATAGGAGAATGAATAGTGAGTACGTGCGTGACAGTTAACTGCATGAATTTGAATTTGCAAGTCAGTATAACATATAATACTAAGCAAGTTCATATTTCAGATATTATGTTAAAGTATTCTGTTTTAATTGTAATTATGCGGAATTCTGATATTATACGATGCTCATGCAACAAATACTTTGAAGTGAAGTGAGTTAAACTGTTTATTGATGTACACTGAATTTCCAACATATTGTTAAAATACACTATATAGAATAGCAGATGATTTCTTTAAGTACTTTTTAAAACAAATTTCTATTTCATGGGGAAGCCAATGTTATCCTATTCTGTATTAATGAGGCGCATAACGAAGATTAATGTTGACATCGTAGAATTTCACAGTAATATTATTTAAAAATCTCGAA